>JAPFFP010000103.1:23460844-23518577 GCA_026153255.1 Solanum medicagineum | reverse complement strand
AATAGTGAGCTTGTTTGATTGTGTTGGGTGGGTGGGTTCTGTTTGAGGGTTGTGTCTGTAGCTATTGTTAGCGTAAGTCGAGGGTTGGGTTTTTGGGTAGATTTTTTTTTAATTAAAATAAAAATAAAATCTATATTGAGGGTGAAGCTGGGAAGGGGGAGGGTTTAAGTAAGATCTTTTTAAAAAATGAGAGGAGGATACGAGGGGAGAAGATAGTAAAATTGAATAAGAAATATATTTTAAATTTTTTGGACAATAATACTACTTTAATTTTTAATTTTAATTAGTATTTATTATTTATTTAATTTAGTTTATATACGAAACTCACACACGTTTAATAAATCGAATTCATTTTTGCCATGAATAAATAAATTGAAAACGGAGGGTCACGACAGTTAGTTAAACGGACACATCAATTCTGGGGTTAAAACTGTCACCTAATAATTTTCCGTAATTATAACTATACTAATAATTATTATATTATAATTATACTAATTATACTGTAATATATATAGTGAAAAAGCCAAAAATAGTAAGAGAGAAACAAGAGAACAATAAACGACTCATTTTTTTCGGAATAGACTTTTTTATTTCCTTTCTAATTGTATTGCCAGGGATTGTTTGGAATTCTTCCAAATTTTTGTGCTCAGTATTGATTTTTTGCCCGTGGATGTTATCAGTAGATCAGCCTTCCGGTGAACTGATTTTTGTGGGGTTCTTTTTCATAATTTCATGTCAGTTCAGGTATGAAAAATTTTGTCTTTGATCACTGAAAATGGTGAATTTTTGTGTTTTGGCTATTTCTTGATTATATCTTATGAACCCCTTTTCATATTCTTGATGAATTATTCAAGCATTTGTGATTATGGGTTTTTTTTCACTTTTTAGTCTTTTACAAGATCTTATGTTGGAGTAATTGTTATGCTCATGTTTTTGGATTTTTGGGATTTCGTTTTCGCTTGGATAGAAGAATTGTGTTTGGTTTTTGAGCTGTTTTTATTAGTATTTGATTTGATTGGGAATTCAATTTTGTTGGACAGCATGAAAATAGTTAAATTATGAGGAAAGTTAATATCTTTTTAAACCCCATTAGTTTAGTTGATTGAATTGTTTGTTAAATGGCTGTTTCTGATTTTATTTTCATTATTTTTCAAGGATTAGTTTTTGTAGTTTGAGTTCAAAGGATGATGGGGAGTTATAGTGAGTCTGAAGAAGAATGTTTCTTTGATAGCCGTGAAGAGATTACTTCTGTTTCTGATTTGGGTTCTGACTGCAACGAGACGTGTGCTCGTAATTGGGGTGACGATTGTGTTTTAGGATATGACTTTTGGAATAAGGATCCAGAAAGTGTTGATGAACGTCGTGATAGATTTTTGAAGTGGATAGGTTCGACTTTGAGTTGGAACAGACTTGATGGACAAGAACAGGGTGATGTAAATACTGATGACAGAAAGACGAGTGTTGATAGAATTAGGGATGGTGGTGAAACTGTGCTTGCGAATTCAGATTCTCAAGACAGCTGTTTCTCAGGTCGGTCTTCTCAGTCTTTCCAGTCTAATGAAGCTTTGGAATTAGATGAGGATGGTGAAAGCGAAGTAAGATTGCATTGGAAAATTAGGAATTTGGACAATGGAGTAGAGTTTGTTGTGGATGAATTTAGTCAGGAAGGTATGCTTAGCCAAGTACGTGAAGTAGGTTCAAACAAGTTGTTCACTGCTGAAGAGTTCCATAGAACTCTTGGTCCATCGCCCTTGGTCCAGAAATATCTGCGGAGAGTGCCGGATGGAATTGATACAGCTGCTGCTAAGACAAAAACTAAAAAAAGTTGGCTTCAGAAGCTAACTGTTGCGACACATAATAAGGTGAAGTCAATGGGGGACAAAGTGAAGGGCAAGGAATCCAATTTAAAGACAGGTAGGAACATTCAGAAAGTTCGGGTTCACACATGTGGTAAGGAGTCAAAAGAACTGTCCTCACTTTACACAGGGCAAGAGTTCCTAGCACATGAGGGCTCAATTTCAACAATGAAGTTTAGTCCTTGTGGCCAATATCTAGCGAGTGCTGGCAAAGATGGCACGGTGCGCATTTGGAAGGTGATTGCAGATGAAATTCCAAACAACCTGAATTCACATGATAGTGACTCCTCTTGTTTATACTTCTCACTGACTCATACGTCAAAATTAGCTTCCCTGAACAACAACAAAGAGAAAATTAGTGCCCCAAAAATGATGAGGAAATCGCCAGAATCAGCTTGTGTCGTTCTCCCACCGAAGATTTTCCGGATATCGGAGAAGTCATTGCATGAATTCCATGGACACAGGGGTGAGGTCTTGGCCCTTTCATGGTCTAGAAATGGGGTTAGTATAATATTTTTGTGGCTCAATAACACTAAATGTCCTTTGTCACCTCCTAGAATATTTTCCAATGTGGACAGAGTCTAATTCTGGTAATTGACATCATTTTCTGCAGTATCTGCTGTCTTCTTCAGTTGATAAAACAGCTCGTCTCTGGAAAGTGGGGCAAGATCAATGCCTTGGCGTTTATTCACATAATAACTATGGTGAGCTTGACTGTATGGTTACTCCTTATATTAACGTGTTTTCAATTATCTTTTAGTTGGTAAATGATCATGTTACTAAGACGTCAATGTTGTATTCTATATGCAGTCACTTGTGTAGAATTCAATCCAACAAATGATGACCTGTTCATTAGTGGTTCAATAGATGGGAAAATACGCCTCTGGGAGGTGCATGGTTGCCGAGTAATTGATTGGACTGATGTAAAAGAAATAGTGACTGCTGTTTGTTATTGTCCTGATGGAAAGGTTTGATGGCAATGCTGTTACTCTATACAAATATTACGGTGCATCTTTTAATGGACTTCTGCTGATTTATAGCTTTTAATTGATCCAGGGAGGCATTGTGGGATCCATGGATGGCAATTGTCGTTTTTATGATGTAGTAGGTACGGATGCATATTTCTCGTACCTTCTCTTTTTGCCTCTCAAGCTGATAGGGCTGCACTTCTATGTCTAATAAACTAACAAGTCTGGCAATTTGATTGTGTTTTTTGTTTGAATTGTTTGGAGTTGGTCGTCATGGAAGGAATGATATATTCACTGAATATATCATATCCTATTGTATATTATGCTCCATGGAAGTACTATTATTATACACTTATCTTTGTGTTTTGTGAGACGAGTTAAGTTCATTGTTAGCACGTTCATTCTCTCAAAACTTCTCCCCTCTTTGCCCATCATTTTTAGATTAGAATGGCAATTTCTGTGTTTCTGGTGATGAGTAGCCTCTATGGTGAGCTAGGACATACAAATAAAATACCAGTTTAATGATTGCACTTTGTGGTGGTGAGTATGGGGGTTGGGGGGTAAGTAGTTGGGCCAGGTAGATAAGTCAGACGACATAAAATGATCTTTGGTTTTGTTTGTCTTGAATTTAGTCATTAGTGTTCTCACTCCCCTTTTACATTGCCGAGGGTGGCTCTTCCAACCCCTACCTATAATGGCTATTTATAAGCAGTCTGCATATGAATATAAGCGCAGTGAAGGCTTCTTTCTTTTCATGCTACAAGTACTGGGGCAGTTCATTGTTGGTGAACAAAATGTATATCAAGGAAGAGTGTCGCACTAATATTTTCCATTTTAGCTAGAAAAATGTTTGGTGTTTCTTCTGGAAGTTTAGGCTAGACGTTGTGCTGTTTAGTATGTTGGTTTTAGTTTCTAATTTACATCTGGGTAGCTTTGACGTAGGTTAGACTGCTGAATGAGTTGGAAGTTGTTTTCTGATTGTCTGATATTGAGCTTGAGTTAATAGTATGGTGAGCTTGCATGTGTGTTAATGACAACATGCATTGTTGCGTGTGCTATGGGAAAATTAGGAATCAAATTTTTGGAGCATAAACCTAAAATGGTTGTGCTTAAAGGAATTAATTGCTATTTTATTTATTCCAATTGGATACTTAGAAACCTGATTTCACGAGGTAGTGGTAACGTCTGTGTACACCCTCCCCTTCGCAGAATTCTGGGAGGTTTTTCTTCTGTGATAAATTTTTCTTGAGACAGTCATGCCATGGTAGATGTATTATATACATGACTTTACTCTTTATGGAGTCCTGCTCATAATTTAATTATTTTTTCCAGTTGTAATGTACTCTTGCTGGCAATTAACACTGTACTATAATTACTTTGGGTTAGGTAATCAATTGCAGATGGGCTCACAAGTATGCCTTCCAGGAAAGAATAAGCTTGCTCGCAAAAGAATAACTGGATTTCAGGTAACCATTTGCTTTCTATTTTATTTCGCCAGAAGAACTCGGGTGTATTTTATATTTTTTGTGCTCAAGAACTGATTTGAACTTTATGCAGTACTGCCCGAGCGACTCTAGCAAAGTCATGGTAACTTCTGCTGACTCGCAAGTTAGAATACTTTGTAGATCCAATATCATCTGCAAATTCAAAGGTGTGTCTGATACCTGACTGCGAAATCTGTTTGGCGCCAAGCTGGTTGCTAATGAGATGTTAAGTGTTGTATTCTTAAAGTATTGTTTGCTGTATGTCCAGGAATTCGAAATTCAGGGAACCAATTTCCTGCATCTTTCACCCCAGACGGGAAACACATTGTTGCAGTTACTGAGGATTCAAATGTACATATCTGGAACTACACTGACCAGGGCTGGACGACAAACAAACCGAAAAAAGTACAGTCATCAGAGAGTTTCTTTTCCAACAATGCATTAGTTGCCATACCCTGGTCCGGCTTCAACACAAATCCAGGAACGCTACCTAGAAGTGTTTTAGAAAACGGAAATGTCAACAGGAACTCACTGCCAAAGACTTCCGATTGTTTCTCCTTAGGGCGTGCATTTTTGGTAGACTCTGTATCTAAGGGCTCCGCGACATGGCCAGAGGAGAAACTGCCTAACTCTTCAAGTCCAGTAACCGTCTTCCCGTCGGTAAGCAAGTCTGAATACAAGTTCTTGAAAAGTGCTTGGCAAGGTGCATTGAGCTCTCCTCATTTGTGGGGTCTTGTGGTAGTCACTGCTGGATTGGATGGATGTATTAGAACATTTCTCAACTATGGATTACCAATTCGTTTTTGAAATATGTATTTGTTTGTAAACTATTCTCTTTGCTTTGTATTCAAAGTGGTTCAAAGGTCAAGAGATTTGACTGTTTATAGGTTACTACTATAGGGTTATACCGTGTTGCTCGGACTCTTCAAAAATGTCAATGGGTGCGTGTCGGATTCTTCAAGAGTAATGTATGTTTGGAGAATCTGACATAGATGTGGCATTAAAAGTGAAGAGTCTGTGAAGTCGCATATATTGGTCACTTTCATATACAAGAATATACATATGTATTCTTTTATTTGTTTGAATTAAATGTGGTGGGCTTGTGATAAGTTTTATTCAACGAATTTCCAGCACCAAGACGGTGCTGGATAATACAACTGTCAAAATGAGCCCAATCTTTTCAATAAAGTCTTACCAGTTTTTTGAATTTTTTTGTATTGTATTGTATCGTTTAAATTCATTGCTAAGTAATATGATTAATAGGCACAGTTTGTGTGCCAATCAATATGGTGTGGTTGTTTAGTATTTTTCTCTCATTTTGTCTTTATAATCCCCTTCTGTTCTTCATGTCACTTTTTTATATTAGCTTTTATCTCATACCCTACTTTTTTTTTTTAGGTTTATCATTCAGATTATCAATGTGTAACACTATGTGATGACAGAGAATGACACAGTCTATTAAAAAATTATATTCATTAAAAAGATGTAGTACGATACATTACAACATATCTCTAGAACATTCTTATGTAATTTAGCAAAACACTATAGGGATAGGATGAGGTCAGTGACAGAGCCACATAGGTATTAGAGGGGTCCAACTCTCCTTTTGGCGAAAAATTATATTATTTATATATAGTAAAAATATTTTTTATATATATATATAATATATGTCGAACCCTCTTCAATTAGTTTGTATGTATACTTTTTAAAAATTTCTACCCTGTTACAAAAGATCTTGGCTCCGTCATATTTTCCCCACTTTTATAGAAAAGTCATTTATCTCATTCTAAATAAACTTAATTTCCTAGAGAAAATTTTTCAAAACATTTCGATTACTAAAGATGAGAAAAATTGAAATGTTAAAACACAGCTCAAGATTTTCGATTTATTGAAGGGCGACAGAGAAAACATAATAATCAGCATAGAATGTCATATATGGCAATTATTTTCTCTATTTTTGCTAGAAAAATTAATTTTAAAGTATTTATATTTTCTTAAAAAAATATTTTTTCCCATACCAAATACGGCGGCCAAGAGGAGAGAATAAGCTCTCAGATTCCAAATACAAGACAACAAAATCCCACAAAATAAAACGAAAGAAATATATATTCTTTTAATAAATAAGATCACATGAGTGACCACTCATAATTATGATTCTGTAGTTGGTATATATATATATATTCATTAACTGGATCTAGTCATCTTAAATATTCAAAAATTACAACAAAAAACAATGTTTCCCTGACCCACCTATAGTGCAAATGTTTGTTAGTCCATAATGTGTCATTATGGCTTCCATTTGGTCTAAAATAAACCAAACCATAAACTTTAGAATAAAAAATTATGATCCAAACTCATGATATGAATCGTTTATTTCGACTTTCCTCAGCTCACAGTTCAAGCTCGTGAATTTCATAATCTGTTACTCAATTTCAGCTCTTCAACAATGATAGTATGAAATTCAAATAAAAGCATAAGTGCATCATGAAAATTTGTGCAAATCCATTAATATAACATTTTATAATCCTCTTTTGCGGAATTATCTAATGACTAATATGTCCATAGTCTTAAAACTGAATTATCTAATAAAGTTGCTGTCATGTAATCATTGTACTCGGCTCTTTCTCGGATTTTATGCACAATGAAAGCTTTAGTGCATTAAGCTTGTCTTTTTACTTGTCGTTGATAGTGCAACTCTTTGACTTGACCTCAACGATTCGCTCTCTATTATTGAGCGCGACAATTAATTTTTCATCAACCAATCATTCCCCTTCTTTAAATGTGATCATCGATACGTTGCACTTGTTATGTATACCCTCCGTCCAACTTTACTTGGTCCTATTGACTTGACATACAGATTAAGAAGTAGTAAATGATGGGGTAATTTTCAAAATGCCTTTAAATATAATAAATATTATGTCTTGAAAAATGTAATGGGGAAATAACTATAATTAATGATAAGAGTAAATTAGAAAGTAAGTGTAAAATTATCTCTTGATTTCATAAAGTGGACAAGTATTGTTGGACATCCCAAAATAATATAGGGAGCAAGTAAAGATGGACAGAGGAAATACTAATTTTGTCTGCCCACATTAAAGTTTATTTAATTAATTTATTTATTTTTACACTAGTAAAAGTTTTTTATATTAACAATTTTGCTGTTTGATAATAGCACATGCATGCACGTGGAAAAATTTTGGACCAGTTGACAAATAAATAAGACTAATTACATTTCAAATCAAGTTGTTTTTTCAAATAAAATACATTCTTCGTTTTAAAAAAATGATATACTAGTTTCATTTAACATAAAATTTTAAAGATATAAAAAAATTATAATATTTTTGTGAGTAAACAAAAATTAATTCTAAATAAAATAAATAATATTTAATTTTCACGTCAAACGCCTATAAAGAAAAAGAAAAATAGTTTTTCAATTTGTTTTCAGTAATCCCCCAGTAAACATGCAAAAGGGAAAATATAAAATATTAAAACTAATTAACTCGTTCCCAATTAATAAGGAATAAATAACTATATCTGACTGTACTTTTTTTAAAAACAAAAAAAGTGAATCTGCAATAGTAGTATTATTTAATTTGATAAGAGTTTAGGTAGTGGCAAAATAAGATGAAATATTTTAAAATTAAATTCAAAATAAATTTATATTATGTTTGAACAGTACACAATTATCTGATTTTTGATTTTGGAATATTCGAGCATATTTCGTAAAATTTGAAATTATTTAATTTTAAAAGATGAGGTGTTTGGCCAAACTTTCGGGAGATATAAGTGCTTTCGAGGGTGTATTTGATATTCTCCTGTTTAGCATATTATTTTTGAATGTTCAATAATATTTATCTAACTTATAAAATTAAGAGATAGTTTTATATTATTAGTTCTTAAATTTACCCTTTATTAATAATAGATAGTTATGTCCCTATTATATTTTTCAAGACATTTTATTTATTATATTCAAAGGATGATTTGACAAACTATTCTTATCATTTACTACTTAATCATTGTACTAAGTTAAAAAAGAGACAAGTAAAAATTGGCAGAGACAGTATAAACAAAAATGTATTTCATTATAAGGAAACGAAAAAACGTGAACGGGAATAGGATTGATGAGAAAATAGAATCCTGAGTCGCAAACAATGATTCGATTGACGATGAAGAAAGAGACTTCTTGTAGTTCGAATAGAACTGAACTTTTGATCGATCTAAGTACTTGGGATCCCATGAATGAATACATAGTCTTTCTAGATCCCATTGAATTTCATACGGAGGAGGAGCTTATTCCTCATAAAAGAATTTTACGAAAGCCGCGGGCATCCTTGGCGCGTAATAGCTACGTAATATCCTTAGTAATATGTATATATATATATATATATTATAAGAATTTGTTATGTAGAAATGTCACTTATAAAACTTATTTTTCTTATATATGTTATTAATAAAAAAAAATATTTTTAAGCAACTTATTTTTTCAGAAAATGCCAAACTGAAAATTGTTAGAAAATTTCAACCAAGATTGACAATCAAACAATCAAACACAAGATCATATAAATATAATATGTACGATCAAATTTTATATTTAGATCAGTATCCTAGTTCCAATTACCAAACAACCCCTTATTATATAGTATAAAATATATATATATATATAACCTCGTAGCTTCAAAAAGAACACCACCTTTTATTTCTGTGTTTAATCTCTGAAAAACTTTTTATCTTAGGAAAAAAAATGGGAAGAGCACCATGTTGTGCTAAAGAAGGATTACGCAAAGGGCCATGGTCTACTAATGAAGATTTATTACTCACTAATTATATCAACAAACATGGTGAAGGACAATGGAGATCTTTGCCTAAAAATGCTGGTAATTGTCGTTTTTTCTCATATCTAGAATCTTATGTATTTGGGGGGTTGATTTTTTTGGTGACGAGAGTCCTTTGGAAATAGTCTCTCTGCTAAGGTATGCGTACATTTTACCCTCCCCAAACTCCACTTATGTAATTTCACTGGATATGTTGTACCAGCATTTTTTGAGCTTCTTTGATTAATGTAAGAATTAATCTAATACTCAGTAATTATTTTGCTATGTACATATAAAGTAAATATTAAATCCCATTCATTTTTAGTTTGTGTTTAGTTTATTATATTTTGAACTTTCTTAATAAAAATTCTGATTATGAAGTTGCCTATTGACTATTGATTTTCTATAATCATAAAAATTGACTCGTATGAGCGTATTTATTTTCTTGCTTGTTAGCGTAATTGACTATTTTTTTGGTATTTTATGAAAAAAATTTCAGGATTGCTTAGGTGTGGGAAAAGTTGTAGACTAAGATGGGTGAACTATTTGAAGCCAGGGATTAAAAGAGGAAATTTTAGTGAAGATGAAGATGATCTTATAGTGAGGTTGCATTCACTTTTGGGTAATCGTTGGTCGTTAATTGCGGGACGATTATCCGGCAGAACAGATAATGAAATTAAGAATTATTGGAATACGCATTTAATTAAGAAGCTCAAAAATGCCGGAATTGAACCAAAGCCCCACAAGAATTTCAACAAAAAGGAATCAAGAAAACAATCCCAAAAGGAGAAATCAAGAAAAAAGAAGGGGGAGAAGAGCAACAATGAAAACTTTGAGGGTCAAAGTGCAAAAGTAGAAACGATTAAAGTATTTGCACCAAAGCCCATAAGGATTTCTTATGGAATTTCAAGGAACAATAGTTTTGACAATGTTACATTGAGTACTACAACTTGTTCTTCAAATAGTAATTTTGGAGAAGTTGATGTGGGAAAAGACAAGGAAGAAAATGTTGGGAAATTATTACCAAGGGTATTAAATTTTGGTGAATTGCTTGAAGGGGATGGATTTTGTGATGAATTTCTAATGGGCGAAAGCTGCAATTTTTCAAATAAAGTCGAAATTAATGATGATATGTTGGAGAAAGTTTATGAAGAATATCTTCTACTTCTTTCGGAAATTCAAGAAGATCAAAAGGAGCAAAAGTTGTTAATGTAAGTTTTAGGTAAAGTTTACTGATTCGACTAATTTAAATTAACTGTTTCGAGGAATGTATGTAACTTTAGCTTCTATTATTGTAGTTTTTTTGTTTTTTTTAGTTTTTAGCATGGTTTTGTTGAGAGAGAGTTTCTGTTATGCTTCGAACCAAATGGAACTGAAAAGATTTTTAAATAAGGTGACATCTTGAAGGTATTATGACTAATAATAACAAAAATAAAGAAATGACCTTGAACACATAATAAAATTCATGAACTTTTCTATATATAATAAGCCGTTTATTTGAGCAGCTTAGAGTCGTTGTGTTTGCTTCAAGCAGATAGCTAGTACTTGATTTAACGGTTCAAGCTTGACATCTTAAATTCAACGTTTCGAGATTGAACCTCAACAACGACAATATTTTTACATCATTTCTATTAAGTATTATTTAATTATTTCTTCATCAACTTCAACCATGAAATTACATAACGGGTCTACTTAATTTTGCGGTGGATATTAAAGTATCTACTTAAATTTACTATGATGTTTCTATTAATTATTATTTAAATTATTGTTTACAATTGAGCATTTCAGCTGTCTGTTGCAGCTGCTTGAAGCAGACATGTGACTACAACGTGTCTTCTTATTGTTACGATAGCTATTAAAGTTGCTACTTAATTTTAATGTGTCATTTCTGTTAATTATTATTTAGTGATTTCTGCATGTACTTCAACTATGAAATTACAATAACATGTCTATTTAATTTTGTGATGACTATTAAAATATCTATTGAGCTCATGCAACACACGGTCTAAAATAACTAATAGTGTAAATATACGAGATATGAGTGAAAAAATCTTCTTCGTTGCTTGTATGAGTTTATTCATATCATCAGACTTAGGAAAAAAAAATGAGAGTTACAAGTTGTTAAATAAAACTTCTCAATTCACAATGATTTCTCATGATATGTAATGATCACAATATAAGTCAAATTTAAATAAAGCAACGAGGGGAATTAATTTCATCCACTCAATTTATTTGATACTCTCTCCGTCCCATAGGATATTTTTCGTTTTAGACGATTATTAAGAAATCATTAATATATTAGTGAATTTTATTATTTTACCTTTTATTTATATTAATGTACATTAAATTAAGTTAGAAAAAACCATTAATACTCTAATTAATGATGCAATAAAATAAAAAAAATTAATTTTATCTCATTTTAATAAATGCCCTTATAATATAAAACAAATATTTATAGAAAATATTCTTATAATATGGGACGGAGGGAGTTAAGTGCAAATATTATCTTTTAAAAAGTTGTATGTCAGATGGTAAAGGTGATATTCCAAAAGAGTTAAATATGAATCATAATAATTATAATAAAACAAAAGGACAATAAATATTTTAGTATGTAGGGTCAAGATATTTAGAAAAATGAATAAAACGTGTGTTGATAACTTGATATAAGAGCAGCCATGATTTATGGAGTGGTCCGCACAAACGAAAGTTTTTTTCAGAAGAATAATAAATAAGTTTTGTATTATATCGGTGTTTGATATATAAATAAAAAATAATAATTTATATGTATTTATACCATAGAGACATATATTATGAGTAATATTTATACCATAGAGACATATATTATGAGTAACAATTACCATAAATATGAGTAACAATTACCATAAAAGTATCTTTCCATACCGTAAAATGGACAAAAATTGTATTTCTGATTTTCTTTTTACATGATAATAAGTACTTCCATTGTTTCATATTAAGTAAATTGTTCGATCATTTTACACATATCAAGAAAAAAAATAAAAATAAAGTTTAATCATGTTTTTCTATTTTTACCCTTTTCAAACTCCACACATTCATTTCATGCATTATTTATTTCTCATATAAAATTCAACCATAGAAACTTAATTAATAAGGGATAAAATTGAAAAAAAAATTCAACACATCCTTTGAAAAGTAATAATTCATTTATATTGAAACATAAAATAATTTCCTAATAATTAACTTAATATGAAACAGAGGGGGTAATACTTTGCCGGACACATAAATTTATCTCGTGAAGAAGAAACCGAGGAAGTTAAATATAATAGTGACAAGGATACTAGGAACAACTTTCATAAAAAGAAAGACAAAAATGGTTCGTCATCTGCATTAAATATTGATGTTTGCTTCTTTCTACACTAAAAATAAATAAATTAAGTAATACTCCTTTCGTTTTATTTTATGTGAGATTATTTGACTTGATACAGTATTTAAGAAAAAAAGACTTTTAAAATTTATGATCTAAAATAATTTTTAGATAATTATGTAACTGAAAACCATTTCATTAAGGACAAAAAGAAAATTTTAAAGATAAGTTATTTTCAATTAAAGTAAGATGATAGTCCCTCCGTCTCATTTTATGTGGCACTCTTTAATTTGGCATGATGTTTAAGAAAACAAGAAAGACTTTTAAAACTTGTTATCTAAAATCATTGTTAGATATTTATGTGGTTGAGAATCATTTCATTAAGGGTAAAAAAAATTCTAAAAATAAATTATTTTCAACTAAAATAAGATAACATTCTTTTTGAAATGAGCAAAAAAGAAATGAGTATCGAAATATTTTTTAAAAAACGAACAAAAAAAAATATCACATTAAATGGAAACACTACTTTCTCCCACTCAAATTATTTGTAGTTCTAAAAGTACTTGTATCAAACTATTTGTTATTACTCCCTCCGTCTCAATATAACTGAATTTTTAGAGTATTTTTTAGTGTTCAAAATATTTGAATTGTTCAAACTTCAAGGTAGATGTTTGAAATTTTTTCCAATATTACCCTTCTCTTTAATAAAATTAAACTTTTAAAAAAAATAATGTGCGGTTGTTGAAAAAATGTATGTTGGAACTCTAAGAGTCATCTTAACTTCTACTACCATTATTAATTCATATTTTAAATCTTTATTAATTTCTTAAAAATAAACAAAAGGACAGTAATGAAAAATTTGATTAAAATTTTGTTTTAAAAATATTTCTTAATCTGTATGCATTATTTTAAAAATTCAGTTATATAACACAGAGGGAGTATATGATTCACATGAGCAAATAATTACACGCATCACAAAGTCACCAGTCAATTCTCCTTTTACTAAGTACGATAATTCTGGAAAAAGGAAACATATGATTCACATGTACAGAGCAGCTTTACTTGTTGAGCCAGTTGGCCAAATCTTGTCCTCTTGTCATTTACCAGAATAACTATCTGACTTCAGTGTACTTTCAGAAAATGGTTACACGTCAAAGTAAAAATAATAATAAATAGAGTGTATATAATATTTGCTTAATACTATATATAGTAGTTTTGTTTACATTAATCATACATAAAATATTTGTATACATTGTTTGATTTGATACGTTAAAAATAATATGCATTGCATTATTAATACCTAAAAGTTCATTGTATTAATAATACACACCTTAATACACAATAAAGATAGTTATACTTGATATAAAAAAATATACCAAACAAGATACTATTAATACAAAAAGTTAACGCATGGATTATTCTTGTCAATGCACTAAACCATACGACCCCTAAAGATTTTCCTAACAAAACTAGTTTCTTCTGTAATCAAGGGCAAGTGTGGCATAGTTTGAGACTCACTAGAAAATAGACGTGCCCCTCCACTCTTCTCCACTTGAATACCAGGCTTTTGTTTGTTGCAAAATTTGAACTCGTGGCGAGTACCTAACTCACATATCACACAAGCTGTGCGTCTTACTAGTAAGGTTCTGACTGATAGACCAAAAGCCTTGAGTGCCATTATTCTAACCAAATTTAGAAGGGCCATAAGTCGCCCCAGAGCGATCTTCGTGCCTGATGATGCAATGTTGGGTTCTTGTTCTTTGTAATAACAATCCGGTCGAATGACCCTTCACTGCCTTCTCGATTCATGGATCGACAAACGTCCATTTCAATCCGCTTACCCCTTCGTAGAGGACTGTATATGATTCTTCCCCAACCACCACCAAGATCGGCATGTACCCTTTCCTCACCTTCTTCCTCCCAATCATCATTTTCAGTAATAGCATCTGTTTCTGTAGCATCGGAATCATACGAGATATGGTCGTCCTCATCTTGAACATCCTCATCTTCTGAGATGAATTGGTCCTCTGAAATAAAAGGAGAATGTAACTACTTTGTGATGTGTTAACAGCAGGTACTAGATGAATCTAAAAGTTTTTACATGGCAAAGCAAATGTGAGATTTAATACTGACAGCAAATACCATAATCAATCTCTAAATCCTCTGGATTTCTTCTGGCATGCTGCTCCTTCAATGTCTCAAACTTCACACCATCCAGTGGCCAAGGCTCTCTACTTAAAACAAGAAATTAATTTAATAGAGGTAATATGAAGGTGGCAAAAAAATTTTGAAAATTTCATTTCACAATGGTAGTGATGCAACAAGCTAAAAACAATTTAACCATTGGCATGCCATATTCTTGAAGAAGAACTTGCCTTGGCCGTTCTCCTCGTCTAAAAGCAACGAAGCAAAACTTTTCATCCTCAAAGCCTCGTAGATGCTCTCCTTTCGACCGCTACCAAACAATGGCATAAGAGTCACTAAACATGATTCATACCCAACTATAGAGAAAGGAAAAAGACAAATTCACTCAAAAACAGCAAAAAAAAAACAATAATGAGGGTATTGCCAACAAGATCCATTTCTTGGCCAGGAACTTAAAAATAAATCTGGCCCTATGTGACATTTGAGGGGGTAAGAAGACTTCATCATATTCAGAGAGTTCACATAGGAAGGAAAAGGAATGTGAGGCAAACCTTGTAGGCACGCTGCGATGTTGTTCTTTGCAAGCGTTGAACAAAATGACAATATTTTCCAGTGTTATCCAAAGGACAACGTCCGTCATGTGGACACTGGAAAATAAAAAAAGAATGAAATCATTCAGACAGAAAATTGTAGTCCAATCTATTTAAGTCATTATGTCATAAACTTAAAACACTTACTGGAGCAACTATATATGCCCCATTCTTTAGTGTCATCAATGCTTTAGAGTCTTTGGATACGCCTTCTAGTTTGCGGCTTCTCTGGAAATTAACATTTAAGAACAAAGCAAAGAGATCATTAAGCATTCATATTCCAACTTGGAACAAACCAGACCCCTCCACCCATCCAAGAAAATCACGAAAAGTAAGTTTTACCCTTTTCTCCATCCATAAAATGTGAGATCGCATTTGAGATATAATATTAGATCCTTGTGGTGTTCCTGGTTCTACCAAGACCTGCTCAACAGCACATTGTCAGAGAGAAAATAACATTTAATTTTACTCCAAGTGGAAATGTTCTATAAAGAGATGAGAAATCGATATTTCATTACACGTCCATTAAGTAAGATCATATTTTTTTAATAATTGGTAATTTGTATTCTACAGCATTAAGGAAATGCTAGCCACTTTCAAAAAGGAACTACAGTCATATAAAATATATTCCAATGTCATGATCATGCTATCAGTCAGGAAACACTTGAACCGGCAGATTGAGCAGTAACTACACCAATAGCATGCAAAAACTTCTACAAAAGAGAAAAACAGCCACCACGTCACCCTCACGCATTCAGTAGCCAATTGTTTTTGATGAGAACGTGGATATGATTCTTTTACACAGTTGTCTCTCTCTTTACGCATGCAGCTCTTCATTTCCCTTTCCCCTTCTTGTGAAGTCTATTGTTTTTTAAACTGCAACTCCAGTAGAAAATGTGACAGTAATACAGTCTATCTACTGACCCTCATTGTCCTTCACACAGTAAGACAGAAACTAGAGAATATATTACAATTAAGTCATAAATTTGGCATGTGTTCGTCTATGGAATGGCTCAGTAACCAGTGCTCACATTTCTCTGGCTGTACTATAGAGGAGTATCTCCACTTGACATACATTTATTTACAAGAGAGATGTTTGCGCATTATCATAATTTGCAGAAGTTGCAAGAATAACTTTACATTTGACAAGCTATCAGAGTTCTGTGATTGAAGTAAACAAATCAAATCCTACAGCAATGAAGGCTTTATATGATTTGCGCTTTATATGTCCTTCCCGTGTCAAATTTGTATGAAACACTTCTCATTCCAGGATGCACAAATACTTTACAGAATTCTGACAAGTATATTATTTTTTATGGTTTTCACCAATTTTAAAAATTCATCAACTTCATCTGATTAATCATGTTTCGATTTCGATAAATTTATTAGTTATTACTCTCATAGTTTCTTCTTCTACTACTTAATGTACCACACAAATGTTAACATCTTAAACTTCATGTAAAGCTAAGTTTTGTTGCATAAACTTTGATGGAGGGAGAACGTCTTAGCTCCACTTAGTGCTTTAAGCTTAGCATTTAGGTGATAGAATTATTCATATGCATGCTTGTGAGTATTCTAATTCCTGGAAATGACAGGAACTTCTAAAGTATAACATCTCACCTCCCCCTAAATCTACAAATCATCAATAATGAATGGAGTATGCCGAATCATGTAGATATAAAGCTTAAGAATAGATTTTAACACATACCAGAACATCTCCTGTCAGTTCCCAAAGCTGGCGTACAACTGTGATTCTGTCCTTTAGAGATGGTATTTCTCCAAGTACATATGACTTTGGTCAAACAAAGTTGAAAACAGATCAGCACCAAAAAATTCACAGAATCAATACAGATCTAACAGAGGACAGTATCGACATGTTGTAGTCGATGAAAAATTAAACACAACAAAATTATACTCTTTTCTTATTAGATGAAGTGATAAAGTGTTATAATGTGAGCATGAGGATGCAAAAGAAGTACGAAACTGGGGAAATTCCTTCATAAATATAAGGAGCTGATATCAATAAGATTGTGCTTACAGCAATCACAAGATCGTGTTGTCTGTCACTCTTTTTGACATCCTGAGAGAGTGCTTGAATACTTCCATAACTTTGAATGAGAGGCAAATTTTTAAGACCTGCAGCAATTACAGGACATATTTTGCCATTTTTATCAGCCTCATATTTTCTAATTACAGCAGTAGAATAGTAACTAAAATATGTGGAAACAGGTAATAGGTTTGGACACATCAAAACTGAAGCACTGAAAACTGTCGGAGACCGATGTCATAGAAATCCTTATTATTCTTTGCAAAAGGTAATGTAAAGCAATATGAAGTGATCTTAAACCACTGGCCTAAATACTCTCTTTCTCTGGTTGTACAAAAACAGTATCGGGTCGCTACCTTATCATGCTGCACATTATGTCCCCGGGACAACAACAAACGATTCCAAGATATGACATCTCAAGTTGTAGTTTATGAAGCTCATCCAATCTCATTTATATCAGGATGCACTGCCCAAAATCTTAAAGCAAACAAAATGTTGTTGGAAAATCTGTCCTCTGATAAGAGAACAATTTGCAAGGCCAGAACTTCAGAACATCTCTTGCCATACATGGTATGTCATAATTGTTTAAAGTGAAATCTGCTTGATGCAGAAATTTAAATAAGACAACACATATAGAGACTTATATTACATTGTGTGAGAAGCATAGACTCGATCTCCTTCATATTTTCACAGCAATAAGAGCACAATTACAGGTAAACTTCCACCTAAGCCAGTGACTAAGAAAATTGAACGAGCCAATCAGTGAAGTAGCCATAAGCCCATAACTATTATTTAGGATTCAAAAACACATACTAAAAGTCTAGATTTTTCCAGACCAAAAAGAGTCCACAGGAAACCAGAATGTACCTTTTATAAGGCTCTGTCCGGCACGCTGCATGGACTGTGATGGCTCTACCAAATTAATTCTACTCAATGACTGTGGCCAGACTTCTCTAACTGCCCTGCATAACCACACAATTCAACAACTTATATAAGGTAAGAGCCTAAAAGAAATTAACACAAGGGAATGATTATTAACCATCAAGATATCAAATCTTCTTACCAAAATGCAGAACCAGTCCCAGCCCCAAAATCCAACACATTAGCAGGTGCAAAACTAGGCAATCTTCTGCGTACCTAAAGGGAAATCACATTAAAGCATTCACTTTTATCAACCAAAATCTACATTCATGTTTCAAAACCCAAATTCCGAAAAATTCTCAGACACAGAACACCATAGGAATTCTGCAAGACATTTCAATAGAATGTAATATTTATTAACCTCACTAAGAACCCTATAAAGAGCAGAGTAGACAGCAGGCATCCGGGATGCCACATAGGCAAGTGTTTCATCATCCCTATACTTGAGGCCAATGTCACCATATGCGCTCTTGATTTTCCACCGCCGCGAACAATCAACAGACTTGAGAGGATCTTCAAAAAGCTCCTTGGATGTGGAGGTTGGAAGCATCAAATTCGCTTCCTTTATTTGGCTGAATGATTCTGATAATCTCAACACTTTTCTATTCATATGTGGCTCCTCTTGCTCTGCAATAGATTAGTCAAACCGAAACACAAAACTTCAAAGCGAGATCAAATGGAATTGAATCAGTAAGTCAACAATTATCAAGTTCGCCTACGCACGCACATACACAGACGATTGCAAAACAAGCCTCTCATCTCCTCAGGCTACAAAAAAACACAAAGAACGCAAACAACAGATAAAAAAAGGGGGCAAATATTTGAAGCGAAGTAACTAATGTAATATGATTGAGGGCGTTAGCCACAGAGTTTGGAAGGTAGCAGAGAGCTAAAAGCAGCTATATTTTTCCGGTCAATTAAAAAAAGTATTCAACTTTTACATGCTTGAACGATTACATAAGCTAAAAGGTGATATTTTAAGTATGAATTCCAATACTTAGTTACTATTTAAGCCAAAAACTCTAAACGGGCACGTTCTAACGAAAATCAATGTTAAAATAAACGAGTATATAATATGAAAAAGGGCTTTAATTTTACCTCGGAGGTACTTTTTGATAGCTCTACGAAGACGGATAGGAACAATATGGCAACGTTCAGATTGTTTTGCTGCGGATTTGAGGGCTTCCGCGGTGAACTTCGGAACAGTTTCTGATACTATTGACGCCATTTCTGGAAGCTCCTCACAGTTTCCGGCGAAAATCCGGCAGTTAAGAAACGAAAAATTGGGAATTTTTACACTGCATAGTAGGGTTTAAGGTCTGCCATTGGAATCCCAGGTTTCTTTCGTCCATTTGCAGGAGAGTCTTGTTGTTGGCTTGTTGCCTATGTTGGGTTCAAATGGGCCTATGGTTAAGGATTTGGGCCGATCTGGAAAGCCCAAAATAATGTTCAAGTCCATAAAACTCATCCCTGTCCGTTCTCACTAAAGGGCCATTGCAATTAGGGATCTTCGTACAAACAGTCGGATTGATTTACTGTTGACTTTTTCAATTAGGAATCTTTATACAAACAGTTAAACAGATTAGTTTTACTTTTTTCAGTCGATATATATAAATTATACATTGATCATATACGATTGTATACGTATTATACATGAATTATGTATCCTCTAGCTATTTTTTCATTTAATTAGTCAGGTAGGCAGCTATTTAGATTATAGATTCTTCTTGGGGGCCCATTTCAAAGCTAACCATTTTCATTTTTGCACTCATCTTGTGTTGGTCTTTCGCCCCTCATAAAAAAAAGGTACGAGACATAAATTTATAGTTTTGCATCACAATATCATACAAGTTACGAGACTTTTGCTCTTAAAGGAATCTATACTCCATTAAATATAAATTCAATTGCTAAATAATACTAGAAGATGATGACCCAATCCATTAAAGACAAAAATTTAGATGGTGAAATGAAAAAATTACGTGAATAAGCAAACATTAACATAGCTATAATTTGAATTTATTACGGTTGCGACAAACATCTAGCTAGCTGTAATTACAATTTAAGTTTTGTATAATTCGCTCGATTTATATAAATGTTGTGTGTGATTATACAAAAGTTGTGCGCGAACCAAATGTTATAGTGAAATATATAAACACTATTAATTATATAGCGAATTCTATAAACGTTGTGCATAAATTGTATAGTGAAATGTATAAATGCTATACAAAAACTGCAAATTGTATAACAAATTCTACAAATGTATACAAATGTTGCACGAATTATACAAACGTTGCTATAATTATAATTACAAAATATAATTATTCAAACTATAATTATAAAATATAATTAAAATATTTTTAAATGATTATATGCGAAAATTTCTCAATTTGAATTCGTCGAAGACAAATGACAACAACTTCCATTAAGCGTTTAGGTTAATTAGCTCGTCATCAACGATTAAGAAAAAAAGTGACATAAGAAATAATATAAAGTCTATAATATAGCTTTCCAACACACAAAAAGGAAACATCATATCAAACAAAATTTACCTTTTTTCCCCAATTCAAATAATTAAATTTGAGAGGGGTACAATATGTTCCACCATACAAATTTTGAGACAATAGATGGTGGTGGAATCCAAACACAATTATGAAAAAAATATATACAGAGAAGGGGGGCACTTTAAGTGGAAGAGAAGCTGGATTATTATTGCACAAGATGAGGTTGCTATCAACTTTGTTAGGTTAAAGTGTGGTAAAATTTGGTCCACCATTTCCAATCACCCATTCTTCAAAAGGTCTATTTTTACAATTTAAAATTTCCCTCCTCATTTTAATTTATGTCACATAATTTGAATCGAATCGAATAATAAATTATTTCATGAGTGTTCAAAAATGTATGTATAATCCTCTCTGTGTCCTTATAATTAGTAGATCTAGACTTCTTAACGATTGAATGGTAAATTTGGCTAAAATGTAATACTGAGGCTATATACAATCGAATACTCAAACAAAAGATATACTTTATGTTGGGATGCAAACTCCTCCAACATCGATTGTGGAAAGAACAAACGACCAACTTATAAGGTTGAACACAGCCCCATTAGTATGAGGCCTTTTGGGAGGTGCCCAAAAACAAATCTGTGAGAGTTTGGTCCAAACGGACAATATCATACTAATGCGGGATTGGGGTGAGCGTACGTGCGATCCCCACAAGTGGTATCAGAGCCTAGATTTAGAGAACCAGAGTGATGGACCGACGCGTGTAATTTTAACACTAGTAAATTTTAACATATTGTAACATCCGTAATTTAACAAATTAAAGATGAGACATATGGAAGACTGAAAATAATATATCTTGTGTGTTTATTTTTCTACTTTCATTGAAATAATTTTTTTCTAGAAAAAATATTCCCCTTCCTACCGAACACACCCATAAAATTGCAAGATAGAATGAAATAATATGCACCATCATTGCTTTAAGTTAAATGTTGGCTTAAATTTTGCCTTTTAGACACCTTGATTGAAAACTCATCACTTTTATCCACGTATTCTAATTGATGAAACATACTAAGATCACTTTCATTTTAAAAAAAAGAATTAATCCGATATTGCTGTGTTTTAATTTATATATTTTTCAGCTTCGACACACGCTTGCCTTACACCTGATACATGTTAGTAGGACCCTAATTAACCCTCAAAGATACCCAAAAAAATAAAAATTATCAGCCACATGGAAACTAACGAACCCATGTTTATTGATTCCATCTTTCTTGAATTTCTTTCCCTACTCTAATAAAACAATTCATAAAATTCTTACGCAAAGGGATTTCTCATTTCCATACATTTAATTTAATATAACAACTTTATTCACCAATTACATGTACATAAAACGAATTGCCAATCGCAATATTTGAAATAATTAAATGTAAAAAAACTGCACAATCACATTTTTTGTACGACGGGTAAGATTTCACATTAAAACTCCACAAACTAAACGAACAAATAAAACCAATGTACATATTAATACTAGCTTCTAGCTTACTATATGATCATACTCCTAGCTAGCTAGCTAGATTTGTGTATATATATTCTATATGTTGCTGCAAAAACTTTTTCCTTTATACAAGATTTCATTTTACCAAAGTCCTACACCATATAAGTACACTAATTAGTAGAGGATACTTTTGGTTTATCTTTGAGATTTAGAGTAAGGTGGCCTCGAATGGATCTAAATTTGCATTTGGATCTTTGGCAACCATAATCTCTGAAGCTGACCATATGCGTGCTGCTTCTGTTAAACTGGAACCCAACTTTGAAGAACAAACTTCATTACAGTCTGCAAAATATTTTCCACTCACATTTGCAAGTCTTGGGTGAGTTGCTACATAGCAAGTTGTTGCAGCTGCCTGAAAGATATAGATCAATGAACGTATATAAGTAATCATGCTTGCATATAGTTTGTGATTATCTTTTATTTTCTACAATATAGTTAGAGTTCGATATGATAGAAAATTCCTTAAGGTGCAGAGTTTTCCCCAGGAATACAGAATGCTTCATGCACCGATAGTATATACTATAATATTAATTAGAATTGAGGAGATGCTGGATGTGAGAAAACTAACCTGGGGAATAGTCTTCAAGAGTTTTGAGGTCAAAAAGAATACCAGATCTGCATTAATAGGAACCTTGCATGAGTTATCATATTGGTTTAATGTAAATTGAGTCTATGTTTTCAATCTACTTAATTAATCTAACATTCTACTGTATGATTGTTTAAGATCACAAGATTTAAGAGTCCTTTGAAATATCATATATACTATTAGTTTTAGACCACACTATTCATAAATTTTCTTCATTTTCTCAAATGGGTATGATCAAACTACATTGAAACTCAAGAGTAACCATTTCAACCATATTCCCCAGAAATACATAGGTCACATTTTGATTTGGTAACTTACCGTCGTCAAGGCCTGGTCCGTTAATAGAACTGTGTATATATATATATACACACACATACTGTAGTTTCTATAAACTTTGATTTTGTCAATTATTTCAATCAATCAAATCTACTTATATTTTTCCAGAAAAATCTAATGGTTGGTGAAAAAAAGAAAAGTACCAGTGACAAGGCCTTCGCGTTCTCTAGTGAGTCTAGTTCTCACAATTCCAGGATGAACACAATTTACTGTCACATTTGCCCCCATTTTCTGCAACATTTAAAGGACAAAAAGACACATACTATTAATTTCTAGTATCTCAACACAAACAAATAATTCAGTCTTTCTGATGAATCAGAAGCAAGCCAACAAATTTCACTTTTTCCTAAATCAATAAATAACAATCTCTTTAATTAAAAAAAAAAAAAAAAGGAGAGAGAAAATCTTGGACTTACTTTCAGTATTCGAGCCAGCTCCTTGGTGTGCAAAACATTAGCCAGCTTCGAGAGAGCATATGCACGTGTCGCATCGTATTGACTGTTTTCACAATAAAATCAAACCAATTATGGTTTATTTTTTTCCCTAAACAGTGTTTTTTATTTTTTCATATTTCTATCTATTAATTTAGATTTACATCAAAACTAAAAATATTCTCTATCAAAAAAATTCATATTCAAAATAGAAAAAATAGAAAATATAAATTTTTATTTAAGAAAAAAATAACTTCATCGAACTGCACCATATATGTTACTATATATATTTTTTTCTAATAATCACTTGAAATTGTAGCCTATTTGTGTATCTCTAAACTTTTGCAGAAAATATATACCATCAGATGCAATGATATTTTGCATCTATTCCATATTTTAAATTCGGAGTATACTGCAACAATAATTACGCGGTTTTCTTAAACAGGTTGAAGTTCAATAACAAATCATGGTTGTTCATAATTTCATATTTTTTTAATTCAACTATATCATGATATAATAAAATCACAACAATAACAACTATACTTTACTTTGAAAAAATTTAGCTTGTGTGAACTTTTCTAATATTGTCAAATCTCAAATTCAAATAAAAAATTCTCAATAGGCCAGCAGTCGCTGTATAATATTATAAAAACGTTTTCAATATATCAACATTAAATATGTTGTTTTCAGAAATAGTGAAGGAATATATACTTTAAATCCTACCAATAATGCATTTATTTCAGTACAAAGTCATATGAAAGTAACGCCATGTACTTTTTCCTGTTTTTTCAAAGCGGTTACGGAAGAGATAATGAATAAAGTTCACCTTTTGTCTTTAGTGATCAGTCGGAGGTACTGAATCGCATCGCCGGAAAACCATCCATGGATGCTTGACGATACATTCACTATTCTTCCTTGAACGCCAGTTTCATCAGCCGTCTCGATCATCTTCTTCAGTAACAGCTTTGTCAAAAGGAAATGGCCTGTAATTTTGCACGCATAAATTTAAAACGAGAACGATTCATTTAAACGGCATCAAACAAAATAAAAGTTCTTCACATGCATGTAAATGAAAGAGAAAACGGTTGAAAATCTACCTAAGTGATTAGTAGCAAAAGTCATCTCAATTCCGTCCTCAGAAATGGCGTGCTGGTGAGCGAATTTTCCGGCGTTGTTTCTGCGATCAAACAGATATATAAAACGTGAACCTTAAAATAAATTTAAAACTAATCACTTATAAACACAGCTTTTCGGGATAAAATAGCTTATGGAGAAGAAGTTACATGAGAAGATTGAGAGGAAAATTCAGATATTCAAATTCAGCAACGAACTTCCGTACGGAACTGAGAGAGCTAAGATCGAGAGCCATAACGATAATCTCCGCCTCCGGCGACTCAGATAGGATTCGAGCTTTTGTTTCTTCCGCCGCTTTTATACTACGCGCCGGTAAAATCAGCTTTGCACCACGTTTCGCCAGAACTCTGGCCGTCTCCGCTCCAATTCCTGACGTCGCACCTGCATAAATCACATGCTCAGATCAAAAATAATAACGAGGTAGGTAAAAATTTTCATAGATAATTTTTTTTCCCCAACAAAGGCCTTACCAGTGATAATAGCCGTGACAGACCGAAGATCAGAAGTCTGCTCGGTGACCTTCTCGGCGGTAGATTTTGAACCGTAACCGCTAGCTCCGGCGGAACCAAGCAGGTACTTCACTGTGTCGAGCATTTTTTGTTTGTTTGTTTGTTTTCGCCTGGTTAATTTTTCACGCTCTCTATGTGATACAGTGGTTGGTTACTAGTAACTATAGTAGCAGTACTAGTACAACAACAACACACTATACTTGATTTTCCTTCCAGAAATTGCTTTCACAGAGAACAACTTTTTGCAGTACTAGTGGCCCAACACCAAAAAAACTGGGAAAACCAAAGAAAAAAAAGTAGTTGTTGTTGACTGCTATTGATGCGATAGCCGAAACCTTGCACTTTGCAGTGATTCAGAACGCAAAAAGGCAAAACTAGTACAACTACAGCATATAGGCCTGCGAATTTCTCCTCTGCTTTTAGAGACTGTGAGAGAGAAAATGAGTATACAGAGAAACTGATGGAGAGAGAATAGTAATGGAGATTGTTGAGGCTAATGGATTTGTGTGGAAAAAGGAGGAAGAGGAAGTGTGAATTTTATAATAGGTGGATGGTAGGGATTAAGGGAATCATTTAAGACGCTAAGAGAGGATTACATCTTTGTCACTGATTGAGATTAATTTTTTAATTTGTATTAAGTACGAATTATAATATTCTTTAGAATCTTAACGAACTTTACCCCTTTAACACTTTTTACTGCTTTAGAATTGATCTACATATAGTTTAGTGGTCAAAATATACAATATTAAAACGACAAACGAGGTCAATAATTAATTTGTTACTTAATTATAATTAAACGCTATATTTACCTTTTTGATTCAAACTATCGTCCAAATAATTTCACTCTTGTCCAAGCTTTTGGTTTAAATTTAATGTATTATTATGATAAAATATTAAAAACATTCTTAGTGAATTATTAACTTCGTCTTTAAACTATTTATAGTATTAAAAAAATACTTTCTACTTGACTAGCTGAATTTCAATATACCTTTGATCTTATAATTAGTGCGAATACACTCTCAAATTTTTGCCAAGTTAAAAATTTTCTTAATTAGTTCGGAGTGTATTTTAATTTCGTTAGTCAAATAGAGGATGTTTTTAAAATTGTCAATAATTCGAGGATGAAACTAATAATTTGCGTCAAGTTCACAAGTATTTTTAATAGTTTTTACAATTGTTAATAGTTATTATCGCCCAAATATTTACCTCAAAATAAGACAATATATATTTATGTATATATATTTTTATTTGTTATTTATAAATTGATATAAATCTCAGGAGTAGAACCATGATGCTTATGATTTTGACAAAATTTCCTTATTTTTAGCTCAATTTGTGTTAAAAAAATTTAATAAATAAAAAACAATCTATTCGAAACTTAATAAATAAGAAAATTTGTAATCTATATTTCATACATTAGAAATTTTAATTTCTGTTATGTAATTAAAAAATTTTCATTAGATATATCACTTTAATTTCGTTCAAGATTTATAAATCAAGCTATACATTATAGTAGCATCAAAATGGAAAAAAAAAATATCGATCTACGTTTGAAATAGCAAATATTTATTAACAAAAAGAATCTTTCCATTAATTTGAACTACCTTAATAATATGCCAATCAGTGGAAATATTTTGAAATTTAACTACTGTGACACTTATTTAGAGTAGGATGTGGCATTTATTAATATTAAAAATAAATTTGTGATTAATTAATATGTAGCATCTATCTGCCCTTTTAGTCAAATCCCTTTTGATTAAAGTTTGTAATACCATCATTAAAGCACAAAAAACAATCATAAAGGATTCCGTTAATAATTTTTGAAGCAAAAATAAAAATAAAAATTGGCCAATACCAACAGTCGGCGATTATTAAAGGAGAAGGAGAAAGTTAATTTAAGAGGTGGCACAGGTGTCAAGATAAACTGTAGAGGACTCCTACTAGTAATAAAAAATTAATTAATTAACTTACTACAGAGTACTTTATTAATTATTTAATTAATAAATTATCGATAGTAATAATCTAATCTTATCGTCAAAGAAGAATCGCACGTGAGGGTGGAGATGAGTCAATCTACGGCCTCGAAGGGATAGTAAAGTTACTGGTCAATCATTCTCACTTTCAACTTTATTTTAATTTATTTTTTATTATAATATATGTTTTTTTAAAAAAAAAAAATGTCTTCTTTCTCATTATTATCCTTTCCCTCGCAAAGAAAAAAAAAAGATTTAAAAGAAAATGATCGATCACGATATTTCTTTTTTTGTCGTGGATATAATATACTTGAAAATTACATAAAAAATAGTTCCTATGTTATTACTCGATTAAATTAGTTGAGACATACGTAAGCTAAGTCAAATCTTATATCGTTTCAAATTTTCAAATAGTAAAAGTTTGATGTATGTCTTTTGTATGATAAAAAGGTATTTTCTGAACTCAAAGATAAGTTCTATAGAGCGGTGGTTCAACCGTTGTTGTATGGTAGAATGCTGGCCAGTCAAGAAATCTCATGTTCAGAAAATGCATATGGCAGAGATGAGGATGTTGAGATGAATGTGTGGACATGCCGGAAGTGACAAGATTAGAGATGCGGTTATTCGGGAGAAAATAGGAGTGATCTTTGTGACGGACAAAAATGAAGGAAGTGAGATTGAAATGATTTGGACATGTGCAGGGGTGCATAGATGCTCCAATGCGATGGTGGTAGAAGTTGGTTGTAAGGGATATGCAGGGGGAAGGGAAGGACAAAAGAGTATTGAGAGGGGGTGATTAGATAGAACATGATACAACTTCGTATTACTGAGAACACGTCCTTAGATAAAGATAAGTGAATGTCACGTATTAGGGTGGACTGATAGTTGGGGTAGAGCGTTGCCTTACCTCATAAGGTTTAGTGCTAGGTGTAGGACTAATCGTGTTCTTATAGTTCTTACCATATGTTGTTTATTGTATTTTATTTTTCACACTACTTTATCCCTATTATTTCATTCTTGTTGGTTTTATACTTTTTTTTAACCATAACTTATGCTTTTTTTCACTGTTTTTTCTTTAATTATTTGAGATTATTGTACTTGAGTCAAGAGTCTTTCACAAATAACCTTTCTACCTTCATGAGATAACGATAAAGTCTATGTACACCACACATACCCTCCTCATACTTTACTTTGTGGAATTTTACTCGATATATTTGTGTTGTAATAGTTTAATGTATGAGAGATCATGAAGTAGTAATTGACAATTCCAATCTCCACTGTCAGCCCGTCAATTAGTTAACCATCGACATATTTGAAAGATCATGAAGGAGTAATTGACAATTCTAATCTTTTCTATTTCCTTTGAAGGCATATTACAAATGACAACAATTGTTTAGGAAAAATAGATTATAAATTCTTATTAGCAACTTGATTATTGTCATAAATTAAGGAAATAAAGTACTAAAAACTTTATGTTAATTAGAAGAATATATAGTCATCACCTTCCAATCATGAATATAACGATCCCATTATATGATGAATACATAATGGTTGTAATCTAGCAAGAAAACGCTACGAGCCAAATGTATAATGAGCTTTTAGTTATGATAAATCAACCTTTAAGTTGTTTATTAATACTTTAAAAGTAGTAACTAAAAAGAAGATTAAGGTGGGAGAAAGAGAATTAAATGATTATTTAAGTTCACGTTTAGCAATGTCCTTTGTGAGTTTGCAACTTAGTTAAGATTTTTTTTTTAAAAAAAAAAAGATTGGTAGGACCTTTTTTAATATTTTTTAAAAAATATATTATACTTGTTAAAAGGAAAAGAAGCCACGAAAATGCAGCTTTTTGTAGCACTTCTTCAATCCCCGTGCCTTGCTGCGGGGGGACCTCTTCCTTTTTCTTTCTGTTATCCTCGCTCAATATTCAATATTTCTATTGGATTGTTATCAATTAAAGCTAATTTCACTTGATAAAATTTTATATTAAAAAATCAAATATTTTTAACTAAAAATAATAAAATATTTTCCCCTTTATTTATTCAGCAATATAATTGAATACTATGTCCTTTTTGTTGTTTACACATACATCAAGTTTTTCTTTTCATTCCGTAAGGATCTTTGCTACTTATTTGTATGACCACAATTTTTGTTTGATTGCTCATGTCATAGAATACAACACGTCTTGTTAACTTTCTTTAGTTAAAAGAGATGGAATGGATAAGATTCTTTCGTATTTAATTTTTTGAAAAAGTGAGTCGGAATCTTGAAATAGAGAAATTGTTATATAAAATGTGATTTTCTATTTTATGAATTATGTGATGCAAATTTTAGATATCAAATAATTAAATTAAAAATGACACTTAAATTAAGATGATGCTTGTGTTAGAAGTCTAATTATTGGTGGGTGATATAATATATGATCTTGTAAAATTATTATTTCATGAGATAACATTTGACTTGAGTTAGACCAAATGTCAAATTAGCCATGGTACCATTATCATCTTATTGAATTTTTTTATTTATTCAATGTTTGACCTTCATATGATGTTCGCACTCTAATTATCTAGCCTAGGCATGCGTGCCCCGTGGTGTTAGAAGTTTTGTTCCGATGTGTAATTGGATCTGGTCTTGGGACAATCTTCACCATATAAACTTATTTTTGGAATTTGAATTTGGACTAAAATTTATTTTATTAATTTTAAATTTAGATAAAATAAACACTTTTGAAATTTGATCAAGATAATTGCAATAAATCATATGTAAAATTAAGCAAGCACTACTTACTCATATACTAAATGGATCTTTTTTCCTTCTAGAAAGAGGACAACATACACTTCACACTAAGTTAACCACCCAACCCCCTCCTAAAGGAAAAAACAAACATTAAACATGAAAAGAGTGGTTAATTTTCAAAAGGGGTGTTTGTATGCTTTTAAAGAAACAATTCATAGATACAAAGAAATCATATTGTGAATTTTCTAATAAAAGCACATGGGGAAAGTTTTGACTAACAACTTAGATTCCCACATAGAGAAATGTCCTATAATGTAGTGTAATTAAAATGAGATTCTTGAAAATTTTGCCATTCATAGACCATTATTTGTTCAACTCTCTCAAAGGTGGACCAACTCATATGTGTGTATAAAATTATGTTTTATTTTTAAAGAAAAAGTAAATTGAGGTGCAATTCCTAGCTTTGAAGATGATGCTTTTAGCTTAGTGTGTTTATATATTATATGCACGTTCTTTTGATCAGCAAATAATGTAATAAAGTGAATAAGATTGTTCATTTTCTAATTAGAAGTTTTGAATTTGAATTCTAAATATAAAAACTTTTTTGATAAAAGATTTTCGGAACACAAATTAAATTAATCCCACTCATATACAAATCATCAAATCAAATGACAAAATAAATAAATTAATGATCTTTTGAAAGCCTTATAAAAATAAAAGCTATGAAGATATATATACTTTGATTCCACATTAATTGTGTTTCAACTTGAGCATTGATTTTGATGAATCTATTTTAATGCCTCATTCCCCGTTTGACTTGTATTGAAAGCCATGCAGTGTACTGCTTAATTGAGACAGAAAAAAAAAAGTATTGGGGAATCCAATGAGTTGAGTAATTATGCATGCTTTGTTTTAGAATGTTCCCACAATAACAAATACTTCATCCATATATAGTTGATTTGTTTTCATATATCTAAATTTGGATGGACAAAATTACTCGTTATTTATGGAGTAAATTTCATAAATGATAAATATATAAAGCTTAATTATATTTCATTGTTATAGTTTTTGTAATTATATTTCGTAACTATAGTTATAGCAGCATTTATATAATTGGCGCACCACTTGTATACGAATATATAATTCATCATACAATTTGCAGTTTTTGCTATACAATTCGTGCACAATGTTTATATTATTAGCTATACAATTCGCAATGTCCATATATGTTGATATACAATTAGATTCGTGCACAACATTTGTATAAATCGTGCGAATTACAAAACTCAAACTGTAATTACAATTACATGTTTGTCGCGAATCTTAATTAATTCAAACTATATATAGCTGATGTTTACTTATGTACGTAATTTTTTCTTATTTTTTATATGACATGAGATAACAAATGCATCATAACATTGATTAAGATTGTAGAAGCTGATCTAAACATCAATTCTAAAGAATCAATAGTTATATGTACAATGTATATTCAAAAGAATAAGGAATGCTTCATTATAATATGATTTTGAAAAAAATAATTTTTGTTTAAATATTATATATTTTAAAAAAATTAAAATTACAATTTGAAATCTCAATTTTTTGTTTTTGAAGAATTTACTCTCAAATATCATGTCCAGATATAAGCTTAAGTCTCTATTTAAATTGAAAAAAAAAAAAAAGAAAAGGGAACATGCTTCAACCTCAAGTAAAATATGCAAAATGCAAAGAGCCTTATATAGTTGACTGCATGCATATATTGAGGAAAGAAACTTAGGATTTATAAATAAATATAGCTAATGGACAATTTTGATAGTTTTTCCCCTAACTTTTTATACATCCACAAAATCTGAAATTTCAAATTAAAAAGTTGAATTTTAAAATGAAAGCAACACAAAATGGAGCCATTGAATACTACCATACTTCAATCATTGCCACTCTTTTTCTGTGGGAACCCCAGATCTTGCCTTGGACCCTTCTTTGAAAGTTGTTTTTTTAAAAAAAAATAAATAAAATTAAGGTTTTAATTTTTGGAATCTTTCTAATCTCTTTTTTCAATTATATTAATCATCCTTTGATTTGACTAATCTACTCTATTTGCATCCACAACCACCTTTCCATGATGATAAATTGTGCCCTTTTAGTTATGCAAATTATTGAAGAGTATATAAATTAATCATCCTTTGATTTTCTTATCATTTGTCCACTTTCTAGGAAATGTTGGTTTTAATTATAATTGATTAACTAATATTTCTTGTAATCTAACTTCACTTAGATAAAAACAAAAGGAACAAGAAGCCAAAATAACTAAACCAACGATATATTTCTTATAACAATAATGCCTTTTAATTAAAATCTTGGATTGCTATAGTATTTGTTATCCCTCTATTATTGATAAATTTTTATTGTAATCTTTATGAAATCTGATTAGGCACATTAAATTTTTAATTTTTTAAGTTGTCCACTTTGATTTATTTGCCTGTGAATATTCATAAATTTAGCAGAAGTATTAATCATTCTATATTGTGTGTTATCTTAGATTTAAATTTTTCGTCATATTTAGTGATAATATTATTCTATGAATTCAAATACAATCAAAAAGGATCAAAAGCATATTTTAATTAATTGAACATTAAAAATATTAACACAAAGATCAAAAGCAGCATTTACCAATTACTTAGGGCACAAAATTGTTATTTATCCCTTAAATCTAATTTGAAAGACAATATAAATCACCAATTAAGTAAATTAAGTGTTGAATATGAATTATGATCAATATAGAATAAGAAATACTAACGAGAGATACAGATGATAAAATGTACGAATCATGTTATTTAAATATCTTCAAGTGTATATCATAATGAGAAATAGATTAAGAAATCACTGCAAAAACTACAATATTAAATATCCTAATTAATAAAGAATATGTTCATATACCATCCACAAATTCAACGTATTTATAACAATAAGCCCAACAAAACAAATCAAAAAGAAGGAAGAATTAATTAAAGAAATGAAGATGTATAAAAAATGCAGTTTGGTTTATCTAGTCATAAGGTCACTAATTAAATAGCTTAATCTCAAAAAATCAACATAATGCTCAGAGATTACCAAACCCAACCCTCCAATTCTGTGGGTGCTAACTTCTGATTGGGTAAATTAAAAAAAAAACATTTACAATATTAATTTTCATATCATTTAGTAATACTTAAACAAACAAAATATCTTTTAATGCTAATCTCCAAAAAATTAGGCTTTTTAAGTGTTGGTTAAAGTGAACAATCATTATTTACATAATCAATTACCCTACCACTAACATAAAATTATGCATGTATCTGCTGAGATCATCTCTTACGTTTTGCTATCCACAATTAATTTTAGCATTAAGATTAATTAACTAATTAACTTTATTAATAACCTTTTTTCAATTTATTAGACTTACAAGAAAAAAAAAAAAAAAAAAGAGGAGGCAACTAGCTCCATAGTCTTTGGAACAGTTCACTATCCTTAACCAAATTGGCTTTAATCAGTGCTTATTCTTTTATTTAAAGTAGTAACAAATTCAGAATTTTAAACATCACATATTTTAAGTTAACAGATGGATAGTTTGATTCATGATTTATTATTATAAGTATTCATAAAATTAAGTCATAATTAATATAAAATACTTAGATATTTCGAGATTTTAAAAAGGCATAGTAATCTATATAACCCTTCATTGAAAACAAGCCTAGATTCAAAATTTTAGAGCAACCTTCCGAAATGTCTTCCATCAATTAGAACATCCGAAAAAGGTGAACAAGAATTTGCTCAGTATTTAACTTTATTTTTATTTACTATTCTGATGTTGATAGGATGAACTCATTTAACATCACCTATGGAGAATTGAAATAAATAATGTAGAAATTAATCGACTTTAGTTGAGCAACCTTTTAAGTTTGCCTTTACATAGGACGAAAAAAAACGAAGAAGAACCTTATTATATATTTAACTTTATTTCATCCTAAAACATTGTACTATATTGAATTAACAAAGTTATGATTGGACCTTCCACTACCCTTCGGGTTGATCAGTGATTTGGATCTGAGGCTCTTATATTAGAGATTTCAAGTTCGAAATTTCTTGCCATCAAAAGTAAGAAATTTGTTTTTTAAGTCGAGCTCATCGCATCAGATTTGCCTAGTATGGATTATCTCTCTTATGGAGGGGGAGTTTACCCGGTGAATATTCAAAGGTTTTAAAAAAATGATTGGACCTTCCACTGTTAAATGACTAGTTCTTTGTACTCAATCAAGGGATCAATGAAATCAAAACTTAAAATAAAACATTGATTTGATTTAACTAAACCATGATTATTTTTTTCACTATGCTCGTGGGGATATAGCTGTTTGATTATAAGAAAAACTTTTGGTTTAGTGGATTGAGCTGTCAATAAATTATTTTCTCTATGACAAGACTTTAGTGTTAGGTTCGAAAAATGCCATGGCCAATTTCCCATGTAAAAGAAGGATTAATATTTTTGTTTTGAAAAAAGTCAACCAAGGGAAAAAGGAAAAAAGCAAAATTATGTATTTCCTCCATCTCATGTTAGCAGTCACATTTCTCTTTTACTCTTTCTCTAAAAAATTATTCATAAAAAAAAGAATTTTCACATATAGCCACACAAAAATATCTTGATTATGCTTCATAGCTATAGTTTGGATAATTATATTTTGTAACTATAGTTATAACAACATATGTATAATTCGCGCAACAATATGTTTGTATAATTCGCTACATAATTCAAAGTTTTTGTATAACATTTGTATATTTCGCTATACAATTTGTGCACAACGTTTGTATAATTTGCTATACAATTCACAGTATTTGTATCTTTTGCTATATAATTTAATTCGCGCAAATTTTTATATAATCACGTACAACATTTCTATAAATTGCGCGAATTATACAATATTTAAACTGTTGGTTAAAACTATATGTCTGCCGCGACCCGTAATTAATTCAAACTATAGCTATGTTAGCTAATTAACTAGTATATATTTGTTTATCCACGCAATTTTTCCTAAAAGATACTATTGTTTACTAATATTTCCTCAACTCTTTCAGTGTAATTTTCAAAAATAATTTCTAGTTTAAGGGCAAAACAATTTTTTAATTTTTTTTTTATAAGTTGATTTTGTAAATAAACTAACATGGAAAGGGGAGAGAGCAGATAAGAACATCAAAAAATGCAAATTATTCACTTTATCTTTATTTCAATATGAGGGCCAAGTTTTAAAGCAAATTTCCTTTTTTTTTTTCTTTTGAAAAATTTTTAAGCTATAAATTCGAAATTCATTGAATTGCTTTTCCTTTGTTTTGTCACATTATTGTCTAAATTGACTACTAGAAAGTTGTATGATGACTCTTTGCTGAATTGTCTAATCTGTTACTCCTACTTTTTTTAAAAAAAATAATATTTCACATGTAAATTAAGTAGTGGGGAAGTTTTCATGATATTATTATACTATGCTTTGATAAAAACTTTTCACATGGAAAGTTAATCACCAAACTCCTTTAGTTGATTTGTCATTTTTCTTTTTTACTTTAATTAATTGGAGATATATGACAAATTAACTAATTTGAAAAGCTTTCCTGGTAAAGCAAAACCGTATAAACTTTGGTAACTGAGGAAAAACACAGGACATTTCAAGAAAATCGTTTCAATGTAGATAAAAGGGTATATAGTGGAGTCTAAAATAGGCAGCGCGATATAACGTTAAAAGATTATATCATTCATAGTAGCTTGTGATAAAGTCTACTATATTCCAAATTGTGCAGATATATCTAATGTTCTAATGATTTTTGTGTTTAGTCTACAGTTATCCAAATAATGTCTTTGTAGTAAAAGGTGATGTATACGCAAGCTTATCCCAGGTCGAAAGAAGCTACTGCTTGAGAAATTTTAAAAGACAAAAGGGTCAAAAGAACAACTTATAGTTCATTTATTAAAGCAGCGGAATCGTCTTATGTCACTTACTATAGTAAGTTGTTGACAAGTATAGATCGTGCATGGTCTATGTTGCTCGGACTCTCCTAAAATGTTGCCACAGTTGTATCCCGACCCTCCAAAAATGCACTAGTTTTGGAGAATCCGACACATCTCTGGCAATTTTTGAAGAGTCCTAACAACATAGTTCATGGTAATATCACTTGTATGGTAAAAAAAAACTAACGAAAAAATACAAACATAAACTATCAGCAAACTAAAATGATACTTGATTTGGCTACTCTGCTTGCTCATTAGAGCAGTCAATCTTCAAGTCTTCAGGCCATCCAAATTCCTCCAGAAGTGCCAGTACAACACCATTTGTCCATCCGAAACCCGTCTGCATTCAGACAAAAGTATTACTCATTTAAAATTTTTCTTGAAGAAACATGGATTTAGTGTCCTCAATATGATATCTAGTTCAGTCTAAGTCGAAGGCAGAATTTTGAGTTTACGGGTTCTGGATTCTTTAAAAGACATAAGTTTCAGGTACACAGATGCCGAAATTACATCCTGCACTTACTTGGGCTATATATTCGCCACCACCTCCATATGCTCCACATGCTGTAACATCATATTTTTCAAACATAGCACCTGTTTTCTTGTAAGTCGCATAGTTAGTTCTTAACCAGCGAACAGCAATGTCCTTAGCTAAGGCTCTTGCATCTTCTAGTCTGGACCTTAAGAGACCTTCAATGATAATGTGTTGAAGAGGGGCCCAACCATTTGGAAAATCCCTGTTGTAGACAAATATGAGAGATCAAAGATGAAAACACGCGGTGGTATCATGAATTCTTTCCTTTATTTCAATGAGAGTTAAGACAAAGCTTATGTACCATTGCTGTCCAGTATTAGACAAGGTCATTGCAATCCCTGCAGGTTGAAGCAAGCCTGAAGTCCGGAGACCTTGAACTACTTTCTGAGTGGTGATATTACTATCTTCAATCATAACAAAGCAAAAACATCATTATATGTTCAAGCAGTGATGTCTATATTGGATAAATATCGGTTAGAAAGTTCTACTGATTTGGACCAAAACAAGTGAGACATTGGCTTATTTCTTGAAAAATTAATAAGACAAGACAACATCATGGACAGTCCAAACACCAGGTCAAAAGTTTAGCAGTTCTACGAGGGCAACTAACTCTATTAGTCTCTCCTATGAACGGTGATAAGCTTTCCAGGTGTTTTCAGTTCAGTTTCTTCCTTTATCTCTCTGAATGTTATAGGTATTATCTTTTAAATCTTTCAATCAGATTGGTGGAACTCGGTTTAACATGCAAAATTCCTAAACTTCACAGCTTATATCCCCCGAGAATGGGAATGTACAGAGGTAATGACGTTAGAGATAGAGGATACGGACCTGAATTAAAATTTTCAGTCCACAAAGGAACAAAGTTAGAGGCAAATGACTTCTTGTTCTGGTTCATATCTTCCCATTTATAAACATCCTAAAATCACAAATGAACGAAACAAAACTTAGAATGCTTTAGTTTTTCAAGGTGAGAAGACATATGCAAGACTTGAGCAGGATATAGCACCTCAGCTGTGTTGCTATTTCCAAGCCAGTAATCAAGCCACTGCCCCATCTCTGTGCTCCAAAAGATACAGTTCATAGCCTTTTGTCTATTTTGAGAAGCTTCCGTAAATTGTGTGACCGTGTTACTTTGTCCAACAAGATTTGCTAGAAAGGCAATGTCAAGTTCCATCTATAATACAGATTTAAAATCACAGGTTATGTGCAAGGTCACACTTATAAGGCATAAGTTTCAGGGATTCCACAATTACCTTCAGAAGGAATGCATTCAAATCAACTGGTAGAACTAATGTTGTACTAGTCGTCGTGAGATCAGATTCGTTCCTGCAACAGAAGATAAAACCAGTCATGCTTTGTATTATCCAACTGCAATGAAATAAACGAAAAATAACACCGCTTTGTAATTTCTGAAATGTGATACCTCATCCATCTTGAACTGAAATCCCATCCACTTTCAGCCGCTGATGCCAGCTCACGGAATAATTCTCTTTTTTCACATATATTTGGGAGTTTGGAAGCTGTTTTACTGTCCTATATAATTAAAAAGTAAAAAAGGACCTGTAATATACACTGGTACAAAGGTCATGATAAAACCAAGTCAGGAATATGAGTTGTGGAGCCTTACAATAGTTGACGATTCTGGCCGAGGCTTATTCCACATAGCATAGTACCGACTCAAGCTATGGGTTGATCCCTGAGCATCTTGAATAGTCACTTTATGTATTCCTTAAACAAACAAGTAAGTGGACAATGAAAAATGAGCAAAGTCTTCCCCGTAGGCTTCCAACATAAAGCAATTTAGCAGGAAGAACTATAACACAGTCTAAAAATTATGTAATAGATTCACAAGCAAAGGCAATGGACTATTCAATAGGAACAGATAAAAACAAGATAGTACCTGAAGTCCAAAAATGATACTCCTTCAGCAAAGCAGGAAGGGATCTTCTGACCAAGTCTAAATCACCTGTCCGATTGAATATGTCAACAATCATCGCGGCCAGGACAGGAGGCTGACTGAACACGTGAAACATAAGATACAATAAGAATTTGCATAGCATGAAAAGAGAAAAAAGATGACACTGGATTTCTTATATAACCATAACTTACACAGAGTCAGTCCTAGTAACGTTTTTCTAGACAATAACCAACACCCCACCCCTACCCCTTAAAAAACAACAGAAACACTAGGGAGAGGGCAACTTGCAGAAACAAAAAGACCGAAATACAAGAGTATATCCTGAAAAAAAAGCTAAAATATGAAAGAGATATAATAACTTGCACGCACCTCGACTAATTCCATCGAGTACTCGCTACATCTCACCAGCATAGGTACCGGTAATTCTATCACCAAGGCTTGGTCAAACGGAATAATCATCTAGCATTTTTACCTCTTGGGATTTATACCAAAGACCTCAGGGTTCTCAACACAATTTATAGACCACTAGGCTACACCCTTAGGTGCGTTCTCCCTTATTACCACTTATGCAACATTTTATGTGTGTGATTCAGTTAGGGACAAATTTGAAAGTTAAACTGACTTGCATGTTCTATTGGCATTATTAACAGAAAAATTGCACCATTCAAAGTTGGTTTGAAATACTCAAAATCTGAAACTTTTGCATAAAAACACAGTACATGAAAGGTAAAGCATCTTAAAAGATGTAAGTTTACAAATCATTATATAAGAATGCTTGCCTTCTGTTACTGTAGTAAGCTCTTGCACCATTAAGAACATAACCAAATTGATCTATCAGAGAAATCAGATTAGTCACAATCCCTTTTGCAGTTTCATACATTTTGCTTGCTAACAAACCCCTGCATCACAACAAATATGTTTAATGCATAAGATTTTCGACTATTAAACAGACAAAGAGTGCACAGACTCCAGGAAGTATGCGAGGTTGCTAGCATCATCACTTCATACAAAACACTTAATGATGAGACTACATTGTTGTTCAACTAGTTAATTTAAGTACAGAACAAAGAAAAGATTATTAACATACTTTTACCAGATGTAAAGTTGTGTTATCAAAACACAAAGTGAACACCTGATAATTCAAGTAGTAAACTCGCAAAAACGCGATACATTAACTGTATAACACTAACCTTATTACCCAATAAGAATCCCAGTAATAAACCTCCTTAAATCGTGATCCCGGTATAATAACTGGATATTTCAATGGAAGCAAAGTATACAACTCTGGCTTTTCCAATACATGATCAGACACTTTCCTACTTAAATTCTTCCAAAGTGAATGCACCTCCAATGCCCATGCCCTCACCTCAAAATTCTTCACCTTTGGCAAAAAACCTTCAGGCTCAGCCACATAATCCACAGGCTCAACATAAACCAAATCCTCATCAGGACTACCAAAATATTTACCTATAAAACCATCCAAATCATTCACTGATATTGAACCATTCCCAGTTCTTGGGAGCTTATTAAAAGCTTGAACTGTTTCTGCAAGTTCCAGTCTAAGTGACATATCAACAAATAGCTTAGCATCAAACCCTTTATGGCCATAAGTTTGAAGAGCAGCTTCTTGAACTTTTTCAAGAAAAATTACTAAAGGGGTTGTGGGGATTACAGGACCCTTGTCAATGGAAGTGCAAGATTCAGCTTTAATCATATTCATGATCAAAGTAAAAATCATAAAAATTGTAGCTTTATCCATGAAGTATTAGAAGCTAAAAGATTCAATATAGATGCCATAAACCAATTATTGAAGAAAAAAAGATAGATTTTTTTATGAGAAGCCGGCGATGGAAATTGATGGTGAAAAAACAAGGGAATTATAATAGGTTTTTACATAGAAAAGATTCTTGATTTTGTTTTTTGTTTTTTTTTTCCAAATAGGAGTGATTTAAACTTTGAGGCACTAATATAAATTACTCAACCTAAAATAATAATGTAATTAATGGTTACTAAATAACCTATTACTGAACTAAACAAGGAAAAAAAAAATTCTGTAATGGTTGTTGCTGGTTAGTGGAAGATGATGACAAAAGAAAGGTCAAAGAGTTGGGCAAAAGTAAAAAATTCTACCTTCTAATCCTCTTTTTCCACCTGTTAAGTGGAACTTTAACTAATTATATTTCTTAATATTAATTAATGGATATAATATTTGACTAAACCTGAAATTTGAGATTGATAAGGATTCTGTAATCCCAACAACCCCTTTAGTGACTTTTCTTGAAAGAGTTCAAGAAGCTGCTCTTCAAATTTTGATCCTAAGCTGTTTGTTGATATGAGGCAATTTTTCAGAAAAAGTTGAAATCAATGAGGAGTAGGGTAGGATAAGGTAAATCATAAATGTGCTTATACACGGTGGATGCATAAATTATTTCATGTTCACGCAAAATTCAAGTAAATTATTTCATGTTCACGCAAAATTCAAGTAAATTATTTCATGTTCACGCAAAATTCAAGTAGGGACCGACATTGAAGGAAGATCGTCTACCTTGAAATAGATATCATTAATTGATTTCCTAGTTTAAACCTGTAAAAGAACTTTTTGAGATGAGAATCTTTCGGGAATAATCTCTCTATCTCTATAAGATAGTGATAAGGTAAGTTTTTCAATTAACTCAAATCTCGAAGCAAACTTCAAATCAACCAACAACTATCAAGAATAGATTATACGCGTCAATAGATGAATTTTGATATTCATATTGGCACAAATTAAGCTTAAGGGCAAAATAGTCAAAATTAGGACTAAATTCCGAAATTCTCAAATCTAGAAATAAACTCAAAACTATGATTCTACTTGAGAAAATGCATACATTTTAATCTTTCCAGACTCCACTATGAATTTTACTAGATATATTAATATTGTTATTATTGAATCTGTAAATAAACTATAATAATATTTTACCTTTCTTTCAAGATTTCTTCCTTTTGATATTCCTCACAGAAACTTTGACCGCAGATGAATGGACTTATGCCATTTTAGGATAAGTGTGAACACTGTAAAGCGGAAAATATAGTAAGAAAAACAAGAACGGCTATGCAAAACAGCCCCTTTGTGTCCTCGAGACTAGAGCAACAGTTACAAGTAGCAGAAAACCAGGTTTATTGATCATGTCAATGAAAATATGACTCCTGTTTAAATTTGAACAAGTCATTATTACAACAGTAACATACCCAGTGAAACGAGTCACTAATACTACTTCAAAATTAAATTTGCCCATTCAATTCAATTTTTATAAAAGTTGAGTCGATATGTAGCTCAAATTAACTCACGAAGAATCTTATCAGAATTTTCTTATTTGATATGTTATATCTAATGACAATAAAGGAAAATAATTTTATCGCTCCATCGCAAGTGTCCATTTCCGTATTTTAATATGTTTTTCAATTTCAATAGGCAAGTTTATTATCATAAAATTTAAAAGTCTTTTTTTTATTTCTAAACTTGGTGCTAACTCAAATCAAAAACTTTTGAATGTTGTGCTAATTCTGAACGTAGTATATATACTTACAAATTATGAGAAAACTAAATATCAATCAGAGTTGGTTGGGGAATGAGTTATAACTCATTGTTTCGTCAACTTATTTAAGCGGACTAACCGATCTAAATTCAACTTAACTTCTCCATTTAATTATAAATAACGATTAACCATAAAACCAGGCTGACTGGCCATGCCAGCAGTAAAAAGAAGAGAGTCACTGAAAAGCAGGAAACAAGGCCCCTGGTTTACTGCCACAAAAAGTCTAGTGGGAGCAGCAAGCCTATAATTATATATTATATATAATAAACTGATGAAATTGAGGCATGTTTGTTTTTTATAGTATAAGTTCCCAAAACAACTAGTAATTCTCAAAATCAAAAAATGGAAGAACGCTCAGCTTCATTCAACAATGCAAAAGCCAAAGCCAGAGACAGAGTTTGTATAACAAGAAAAAACACTTTGAAAGATAAAAGAGCTAAGTTGTATATTATTCGTCGATGTGTATACATGCTACTTTGCTGGAGGGAACGTGTTGATTAGAATGACTGTATTGAGGAATTCTACGTGCAACAGAGTCTACCAAAAGTTCGAGTTAGATTGGAGGAAGTGGATGCATTCTTAACATCCTTGTATTTACTAAAAACGGACAAGCTCGATACACTAAAAGCTTCGGCTATACGCAAAGTCAAAAGAAAAGCTCGACCACAAGGGTCCGTGTACACAGTCTTATCCTTCTATTTACTCCATTTTTCTAGTTGGGCTGAATTTTGTAAGGTAAGAAATAGGGAGAGTACTGCCAATCCAAGCACTATAACTTCACCAAGTGTGTGTGTGTATTCTAGTCATGTAAAACATGTTGTATCTTATTTTTTGCATCAAACTCCTGTTATTTTTTAAGTTTTAGCTTGAAAATTGATTGCCTGGCCAAGTTTTAAGGAGTAACAAAAATTGTTTTTTTTTAAAGAAATAAATAGTTTTCCTCTTGAAAGTACTTTTTGAAAAGACCCTCTAAAATTTGGTCAAATACATAATTGTTTCTCAAATGTGTTTTTAGAAATTTACTGAACTTACAAAAATACTTATAAAAAAAAATAAATTAATTGTAGAAGCACGGTCAAGCAAGCTATAATATTTGAACCAACAAATTATGTGTGATAAATTTCAGTTTGACATCCCATAATGATTATTTTTCTATTGCCTTGAAATCTCGATTAAACTCGAACTCTACACTACAAAGTTCATTTAGAAGTGAATTTCCAACAAAAATCTCCTCCATACCTATGGAATAGTCCTTGCTTATAAGAAAGCAGAGCAAGGCCAATTTGTTTTGGAAGCCAGTGAAGTTAGTTCAGTGACTGAAAATTGGTAATGACTCATCATTATTACTTGTAGATTGATTTTCTAAAGAATAATATTCACAAACCTCTAATGTCAGTTACAAAGCTCCTAAACAAGAGCTTTGCAAACCATTAAAGACCAATGTAGGAAATCCTACATGCAAAAAATAGAGTTTGTCATTCCCTCCGTCCCATATTAATTGTATGTTACTTGTCAATTTAGAAAACACCCTTGTGAGATCGAGTAAAATCGCATTAGAGTTTCTAAATAAAATGGTGAAGTTTTAGCTATACCACGAGTGGAAGCTTCATCCTGTGACTAGAATGATATTTCCTAGTTGAAATCATAGTACCCTCCAACGGTACTGACCGGGGTTCGATTCCCCGGATGCGCAATTTCTCTTCCTTTTGTTTTTCCTCCAATTTCCCGATTTTTGTCACCGCCTTTAACAACGGAATTGGAAATATATGTTAATTGTTTGGTAGTTATATACACTATGACTCACAAGCCTCAATTCATTTGAACCAAATTGTCGTAATAATCACATTTTTTTGGTCTGATCGATTTGTCTGACATATATTGAAAAGACAATAACCAAAGTAGATCGAACCAACAAATGTGCCTAATTTGGACAGTGTAAATAGAAATACTTTAGTGGCAGAGAAATCATATCTTTTGAGAAAATTTAACAGAATTCAGCTGGTTGATAACATTTTCGACAAAAGCTTCTATCGAATATGTGGTGTCTCTGCATATACAGTAGGGGTCTAATATTAGTTCATCAACTTCAAAAAGCAGTAGTCTTTGTTAGGACGGTTTATGATGATTGCAGCATTTTCTTGTAATCTTGGAATGTCCCGTCGAAAGGCGTCACCCTGCCCTGAGAGACGGCCCAGAGTTGATCAACACTACCAGATATTAAATGTTCATCGTGACTGACCTGTAAATAACATCATGTAGCAGCAGCATTAACCACCAGCAAAACCAAAATATGTTTCCATTTAGCCAAAAAATAATTGACAGAAGTTTCATAATACCATCAGAACGCCTCCTTGGAACAGGACAAGACCCTGTATCAAAGCCTCCACAGCGTCCAGATCCTGCATAGAGCTCGATTAGAACTTGCATATATAGCAGATAGAGGAAACGCATATGCCAGAAGCTTTGGATAAACAAATGTAGCTGTTGAGATTAAATGCCATCATGAAAAAAGAGTGAAACCAAATCAGGCCCTTCCTAAGACCCACGCATGCATCAGTAAAAAATTCGGGCTTTCAGTGTATCTGAGGGAAGGCTGCAAGCTTCCACTTTTTACTTCCACAAAGTATGTTATAGGCAACAAAAAGACATTAAAATCACGGATGTAGTTGAAAAAAAAAAATGGTTAATAAGAAACTAAAAAACAAATACAACTTACCAAGTGATTTGATGGCTCATCAAGAAGCAATATGTGAGGTTTCTTGAAAGTTATCTTGGCAAATGCAACTCTGCTTTTTTGACCACCTGAGATCCCATCAATCAATCCATAATGTGGAATATAAGTTATTATTGTACCACAACTCTCAACTCCAAATGATAACACATAACAGAAGGCAGAACTGAATCATTGTGAATTGTGATCTAAACCAGAAAAACAAGTCGAATGCTAACATACCAGACAAAGTGTACATGGGCTGAAGAGCAAGATTTCCAGTGATACCAAATGAACCGAGATGACCACGTAATTTTTGTTCAGGCACTCCCTGCACGAAGCCAGAGCAAGGTTATAACAATAAAAGAGATAATTTGCAGATCCAGTCTTGCAATATCAGATGTACGAGAGCAATTAAACCTTTAAAAATATCTTATTCAGAAGTTAAGACACAAAAAAATCCAGAAAATCCAACTGCTAGACCCACCTTCTTTAGAGAACTTATTACACGCATATGTTTTAGAATTTACAAGAAATATCACCATCAATTAGGAGAACTTACTGGAAAGCAACGCATCATGTATAAGAGAGGATTTGAAGACAGATCCAGCCCATCAACGTGATGCTGACTAAATACAGCAATGCGTACCTGAACAAAAAGAGAAGTGCGTTTAGAATGCATAAAACCAAGTAACTGAATAGAGCAAAATGAGACATTTTCCTGCACGAATGATTATAAGCTCAAAAGATAACCACTAGCATTTGCTCATATAGAATTGTTAGTCTATAGACTTTTACTATCTAAAAGGTGACAGGAATTGTAATGAGAGAATGCTAGAAAATGGCTGAAACACAAATTGATCAGACAATATGGAACACTACGAAAAGTTGGTGAATATATACGTTAATGACAGAACTAGTAGATATTGGAAGTGATTAAAAAGAACTCACAAAATCTTGCACGTCTTTGGCAAATAAAAGCTTACCTTAGCAGAGCGGAAAACCGTCCCTGAGATTGGTTGAAGCTCCCCAGATATAAGCTTAAGTATTGTTGACTTCCCAATACCATTAGGACCAACCACTGGAAAATACATATGGTGAGACAAGGTCCATGATATACAGAACAGAAAAAACGATTAAAAAAACAACAATATAGATACACATGCCAAAGCCACATGCTACCAAATTCACAAATAGAGAAATCTAATTTTATTTTCCAATAAGAAATAATCAACATCAAATGCAGAGAGACATATTTCTGATCAGAGGATACGCAGAGTTCACAAAGATTGGTAACAATTAAGGAAACTTTAAAATACTTGATTGTTAGGCAATAAAGGTCTTACTCGCTACTCTGCTATCCAAATCTATTCCAAAATTCAAATTTTTGAACAATATTGGGCCCCCAGGATATCCAAAGGATGCATCACTGCATTAGTTACAACAAGGTAAAGAATTTAATTAGCTGAGATTTGCTGTCTGACAAGAGATCACGAGAATGTCGTAGCCACAGATAATGAGATGCTTAACCTGAAACTTATAATAGGAGCGCCAGGTCTATCATCGGGAGAAGGGAACTCAAACTTGTAGCTGCATACAGCATACACAAAGTAACCATGAGTTCATACAATTAAAAATGCAACACGACAGAGATCGGAATTTTATACATTCAGGTGATAATATGTTAAACGCCATCAGTGAGTTAAAATAACAGAAATATATCGGAACAGTGTGTTAAAGGAATGAATGCGCACTCAGGATCATTGATGACTTCATCCACGCGACCTATTCGTTCCAGCGCCTGTAAAATTCAAGAAAAACCATTGAGGTACTGATCATGGCGTGCTAGGGCATCAAAAGTGGACGTAATTAAATTATTAAAACAATTGGATCCATCAACTCTTTATATCACTCGAATAAAGAACCATAACAACTGGAAACAGACAAAATATAAACAAGCAGCAATGAACGAATACCTTAATTCTAGATTGAACAAGAGATGCACGCTTAGCATTGTACCGGAACTTATCAATAAAGGTCTGCAAAACATTATAACCAAAAAATATATCGAAGTGTTAAACAGCTAGACAAGAAATCTACTAATCTGTTTGCAATAGTCTACCAATAAAACTTAATCTAATTGGGAAAGACCTGCATATGGGCCCTTGTACGTTCATTTGCCTCGAATGCCTTCTGTTGATTCTTAAGCTGTTCTTCTCGTGTCCTTTCGAATGTATCATAGTCTCCTTTAAAGGTACTCAATTTCTGATTTTGTAGATGGATAATATCTGTAACTACCTGAGAAAAGAAGCAAATATAAGTTCACGAGATGTAAGAACAAACATCAACATCTAAACATACTGAACCCAAATATTGTTTTAGGTCAGAGAAGAAAACACGTACACTATTCAAGAACTCTCTAGCATGAGAGACAACTATAAATGTCTTCGGCCACTTCACCAGGTAACTTTCCAGCCATAAGACAGCATGCAGATCAAGATGATTCTGCAAGGGAATAAAAACATAATCTCTATGATATTCTGCATGCAAAAGAAAACACAAGTCCATTGTTTGAATAGATCTACATCCCCACGAAGAAATAACACACCGTGGGTTCATCAAGCAACAACAGATCAGGTTCAATGAACAATGCCCGAGCAAGAGCTATTCTCATTCTCCATCCTCCAGAAAATGTTTTAGTCGCTCTCTTTTGCATTTCTGGAGAGAAGCTCAAACCCTGGAAGTAATAGCCATCAAAGAGAACCAGACTATTCATTATAACTGGCATGAACACAAACAACCAATAGGCAAAACATCATAAGAAAAACTGTGGAGAAGCATCCTCTTGAAGCACGCCAAGAGTAAGACTAGAGCCGTTAAAATGGGCTTAGGCCGTGGAGCCGGCCCAATCCAACCTGTTACTGGGATAGGATTGGGATAAATTTTTTTAACCCCATTTAAAAATAGGGCTTAATGCCCAACCCAAATAAACCCTTGGCCCTTGAGGTTTGACCAAGACAGGGCCGGGGTCAGCCATGGGCCAAAAGCATATAGTTAAATTGAATTAAAATAACAAAAGTTGCATGGCGTAGTTATTTTTTGATTTACAAGTTTATTTTTCCAAATTTTACGATATGAGATTGTAATTGAAAGCACCACTAATCATATGTATAATGTATTATGATTATAATTATTATGTAGTTACGTATAGTTTTGTTAGACGTGTTAAAAACTTAATATCTTGACAGAATTTTAAATTTGAAAAGAAAGAAAGAAGGAATAGCCTGGCCCAGCCCACCTTCCTTCTAGGGTTGGGTTGGGTAGACCATTTCCGGGCCCTTTCAGATGAAGGACTAGCCTGCCCTAGCCCGTCAAATTCCTTGGCCTGTGAGACTTGGATTGGGTGGAGCTGGGCTGGCCTGCCGCACTTTGACAACTCTAAATATGGCAGAATCAAACTCAGCCTCTTGAAAACAATTTCCAACTTTCGATTGCCAAAGAGAGATTGACTTCTAGCATCTTCTCCCATTCACAACTTTCAGTTTAGGATGTTAGTACACAGACCCATAGCTTAAATGTATAAAGAATCTAATGAAGAAGTTACGGAAGCCTGAATCTATACAAATATAAGAAAATACTACATCTATTCTGTAAATAGAAGCATAAAACGAAATGACAACATTACATTATCAGAAAAAAATAATCTCAATAGACAACTTAAACTCTAAGGAGAGGCCAAAACAGCAAGATAGTTCGGAAATGTAATTAGGACAGAAGCTAAGACAGCTTAAACTCTAAGGAGAGGCAAAAACAGCAAGATTTGCTTGAGGACCAGCATCCACACTTTTGAGCCAAATCCAAAACACATTCCTTGGACAGAGTAAGCGGAAGCATACTTCTAGTAGCAAGGAAAGGAGAGGAACAGGCATCTCAGGTACATGAATTAGTAGGTGTCAATCTTGCTCATACATTATAAGTTAACATGTGCAGTTTGTTTCTGAGATACAGCATTTGGGTGCAGTATTATAAATCAAATGCAAACTCTGTTTTAATTAAATGTACTGCATAAATTGAATATACTTTATTTTCATATAGCATATGATTTTTCGGTAAAAAGAGCATCAAGAAGATACATAAAGTGAACAAACTTTCTCATCGGTTACTGAGAGACTGATGTGATCAAAAGCTTGCAAGTCGAATTACTAGGCAAAGTCAAACTAACCGATAGTATAGTTGCTGCACGTGACTCAGCTGAGTAAGCATCAATGAAGTCAAGTCTTTTGTATATCTCTTCAAGCCTTTTTGCCTGGGAATCTTTGTCGATCCCCCCATTCAACTTATCACTCTTCGCAGATTCGCCTTCTAAGTCAGTCACTCTCTAGAAAATCATAAAAAGCCAAGGAATGGAGATATACTTGATCCCATGAGAACAAATTACAAAGGAATATTAAAAAATAAACAGTATAATATGACATTAAAACTTAGCCATTGAACTGTTTCTAACCTGTAATTCAAGTAGACGAGCCTCTTCTTCCAAAAGTTGGGTTCTCTCAATATCAGTGTTGAGAATACATTGCAAAACCGAGGTATTATCACCAACCACTTCTTGCTCAACATGCAATATCTGGCAGTTCTTGGGAATACCATCGATAGCATGCATAGCCATGTGCCTTAGGAGAGTGGTTTTCCCTGTGCCGTTTCTTCCAATAAGACCTGCACCCAAATTAGAGATTCAATTAAGGCTGTGGGTGCATGACACTGTAATACCAATTTCAAACAAAAAGAGGAAGTGAATTATAGCGCTGGCTAAAGGCTTTTTTTTGGGGAGAAAGCAATAAATTTAGTAAATAAAGAGCAAAAAATGCCAACATACACTGGCTATGGACTATGTTGTTCTTCTCCGCTTAGAACAAGTCATCTGGTTAATGTTCATAAATTGCTTCCAATCCCATTGATTTCTACTTAAAAGTTGATTTTCATAGACTATACTGTTTGACTAAATATATTCCCCCAAGTTTCACCCCCTTAACATTTATGCCTATTCGTATATTCCAGTCTTCTTCCCAGTGAAAAAACAACAGATTCTAGTAACAATGTATTAGGGATTGTTTGGTAGAGTGTACAAAAATAGTACATGAATAGATCAATAGAATGTATTAGTAACACTGGGATTAGTGATGCTGAGATTAGTTATCGAGAGATTATTTCTTACCCACTTTTTGGTTTGGTTTGGTTTATTAAGGGCAATTATGCTTTCAACTATGCTTTTCCATGTGTTAATAGCCCTTGTATTGCTAAAATAATGATTTGCTATGTATTAGTTATACAACTTATAATACTGAACAGGGTGTATAACAAATAAGGCTGAAAATGTTACAAAACAAAGGATTAAATAATACCATGACTAATACATGTATTAGAGATCTGTTACATCCTACCAGACGACCCCTAAATGTTTATCAGGATAGAGAGATACTCGCACCCTCCAGAAAAAATGGCATATTCACCTTTTAGCCCAACCCAATATTCTTCATTTCTCCCCTTGATGCCAAAATTTTCTCCCTCCAACACTTCTAAATGAATGAATATAAACTAGGTCTATCTTGTATTATATCCGATGTGATGTGAATTTCCGACTAACTTTCCAACTTCTCAAATTCCAAACTATCAATTTTAACATTCTTTTAGATAAGTGCTATCAATTTAAATAGTAATTGAATTATTTCTATATACTAACATGTTCAAAGATGTCTTGGTTCAACTCCGGAAAAGTGGACAATTCTTCAGTACTACCTACGTACTGGTTATAATACATCAATTTAAATAGTAATTATTATTTCTATATACAAACATGTTCAAAGATGTCTTGGTTCAACTCCGGAAAAGTGGACAATTCTTTCAGTACTACCTAAGTACTGGTTATAATACAAATTATTACCTTCTCAAAAAAAAAAAAAAAGTGGACAATTCTTATTGGCAAGGAGTAATGCCATATAGATGGGATACAAACTACTTGATATTAAGAGATTTAAGAAAACGCAAAATCAAACTACATGTGAATTGAGTTTTCATCTATCTTTTCAATAAGATAATCAAGCATACCATAGTGTCTTCCATAAGAAAGTGTGACAGAACCATCGACAATAAGATCACGACCACCAACAGATATATTGAAATTTTCCATATGGATATCCTTAACAGTTGGTCCATCACCCTGACCATCGTGATTCACATACACTAAAGGCATACCAGCTTTCACTTCTTCCACTTCCTTCAAGTGTTCCTGGTATTCTGCCTGCAGAATCAAGCCATACAGATTAGAAAAATGGAGTAAACCAGCCACTTTCATCTTATCTTGTTCCCCCTTCTTTTCATCCATGTGGCAGAAAGGAGAGATTTACAATTTTTTAAGCAGTAATAGGAGAGGGATTACATCTATTATGTCCCATAACATCATGAGGACAACCATTATCCCAAAAAAAGAAGTGTCACACACACACACCCCATTAAAATAATAAATGGAAACTCAGTGAAGTGTCAAGTCAACTCAGTATAGTTCATAAACAATAAGAGTTGGCTTACCAACATATTTAAGAACCAATATTTGTGTCAAACAGGTTCATTCTGATTATTGTCAAGATTATAATTTTCTCCCTTACCTCTCTCAGGCGTTCCTCTTTCCTCTTCCTTCTTTCAATCTTAATCTTGTCACGTTCTGTGAGCAAAGGACCATCAACTGGTTCTGGCTTTTTATTCTTCGGAGCTTCCTCTTCATCCATTCCATCAAACATTCTCAACGGCATCTTTAAGCTTCTCACTGTCGGTTGGGGTTTAGCCAATTCATGCTTCTCTAACTTCTCAGACAACTTGCTACAAACCTGTCATAGTTGGACAAATTAACTCTTTATGCTGCTGAGATTGATTGCAGACAAATCAAATCTACAAACACAAGGATGCAACAAAGATCTACATAGAGGTGTCTAATAACCACAGTAATAATGCTTGTATAACCAAAAATTCTGGTTGTCACAAATTACTAATAATTTTGTTCGCCATATCATACTTGAAAACTTTTCACTTCACAAATTGCTCTATACCGAGTGTTATTCACCCATTCCTAGGTCCCTTTAAAAGGCTATTTATTTCTCTGGTTTAAGAAGTCCTCTATTTACAAATGAGCTAATACTAAATCAATTCAACTGACAGCACCTCAGTCCAAAATAAGGTAGGTCAGTCTCTATTTCATACCAAATCAATCAGATTCTACTTCACTTATAAATGATTTGCCTTTACATAATCCTTGTTTCATAAACCTAACTTAATAATCAGTAAACTTTTAGGTCCAAATTTTATTCATCAAAACTTGTCCCTGACTACGGTACCAAGAAACTTTTGGAATGTTTTCTCCTTGTTTAGACTAGCTTGTGTCATGCCTGACAGTATCAAGGAAGCTCATGAGGGTTGGTGCTCTTGGAGAATTGGAAAGTCCATCAAAAGATTACGGCAAATGGTGCCTTCTTCTATTTTTGGTTGTAATACGAGAGATCCCAGAAACTTCGATGGGATTTCAACTCCAATTCATGTTCTAGGAGCAAAATGTTTACTTAGTACTCTTTGATTGGCTAGATTAGGGCCCTGTAAGCAGTTGTGATTATTTTATGGTATGTCTACGCCCCTTGGTGTTAATTTATACTTTAGACAAGTTTTGTCTTCTTGAGCAATCACATTCACTCACTCTTTTGTAGAAGTTGATGCATCTGCTTGATGCCTTTAAATAAACAATAATATTCAATTTTTTATTTGTTGAAACCCAGAATATTGAGCAGGTCTGTAGTGAAAGATTAAGAAACCACAGCAAGTGATAAATTCAACATTTACGAGTAGAAATTTAGCTAGTTTTACTCAAGTTTCGATAAACATTTAATGTTTTGCTCAAGTTTCCCGTATAAACATCATATGGAGTGATTCAGTAGCTGGGAAGGGGCCTAGGCAAACTTCTTTCCAAAGTCTATCTAAAAAAGAATGGTAGTTTCCTATATCCCTAGAGGATTTAACTTTAAACTTCTAATTTTCCACTCTTAAATGTGAGATAATTAGTAGTCATGCAAATATCTATGGGTTATTTAGACCATACTTTGTATTCATCCAAACTATTAACAGTACAATAATCACATCATTTAGAATCATTTGGGCAAGCGGTGCACTACAGCTCCCCTATGTGCAGGGTCCGGGATCATTCAGAATCCATTCAACATAACAAATTTCGAGCCAGAAAATATCAAAATTACCAAAAGCAATAATGAAATTGAGCATGGAATGGAAGTATTAATACCGCACGACATTCAGAGAAATCAGTAACGCAACCAGAATCGACAAGTAGCTCTCCGAGAGCTTCAAAAGCACCTTCACCGTCGAGTCCAAAATCGAAATCCTCATCGGCGACGACATTGATAATATAGTCGATAATAGGCTTATCTACATCTTGAGCTCGTCTCCCTAGGACTTCGTGTACAGCGTTGCTCGCGACTTCCGTCATCTTCGCTCTCCACTTTCCGCCGTCTGCCGGTGATGGAGAAGATGAACCGGAATGAAAGGGAAAATGGGCTGTGGACCGGGTTGCAGATGCAGTGTGAGGCGGCTCCGGTCTTGTAGATGCTCTATTTGTGAGAAATTCAGAATTCTGGCGAAGCCTCAAAATTGGGCCAAAGAGAAATTACACAAATATCTCAATTATTTATTTTTATTGTCGAAAAGGAAAAAGGAAATTTCATAAATAACCTAAAATTAGCAATCCATAAAACAAAATTACTTTCAATAAAATAGTCATATAATATATTGATATATTTTATAGTTATTAAAAGTTTCGTATGGCATTTTTATTGTATGGTTGTCTTGCTTGGTCTTGAATTTGTATATTATGATATTTTTAATGCTTAATATTGGATTTGTATGTTATGATATTTTCAATACTTGCTATTGAATTTATATGTTATGGTATTTTTAATACTTGTTATTGAATTTGTATGTTTTTGTATATATCTTTTCGTAGAGTTAAAGTCTATAGCATTCACACGGGTATGTACTGATATTGATGCGTTTGCATTTGGGTTTGTATATGGACTTCCGTAGGGATAAAAGGTTTTATGTAGAATTAAAGTCCATAGCATTTACACACATATATACTGGTTTACTGATGCGTTTGCGTTTGTATATGAACTTTCGTAAGGTTAATTATATATTAAAAAATATATATGCATTATTGATATAATGAAGTATCAATAAACTATACATTTATATATATATTGTTGACGCAATAAAATATATTTATAAATCAATTTTTTTCAAAATCAACCAAGTCAAATCTCCTCCAAATAATTTCAAAATTTAAATACGAGCTCCTCTTAATGTTTTGAATCTTTTAATATTTTATTCACTTAAAATGAATCATGCTTGCGACACATCAAATTTTATATCGAATTTTGAACATGGAAGAAACAGAAAGAAGGTGGAGAAGAAACAACGAAGAATTGAGAAAGAAAAAAAGGAAGAGAAGAAGAACTCGTTAATGGGCTAAAGAGAAAAAAAAAGTAACGACCCGTTAAGACTATTGAATTTCTCCTCGTGTTTTCTTAAAATAGTAAAAATTTAGTGGGTATTTTGGATTATTCGATAACTAAGACTATTTTGGATAAATATAGATAATTAATATAAGTGATGTATTAAATGTTAATTTGTTTAAAATTCTACAACACTTGGTACTTGTATCTTTAAAAATCAGCCGGTGGGGTACCTTAAACTTTATTAAGGAGAGGAGATGCGGCCATGAAATCTCTGCAAATGTTAATGGAAGGAAAGTAATATAATTGGGAGACAAAAGATAATGAAAACCACCATAAAATTTAATATGCTCTCTTTAACCATTAATTCACTAAGAGAATGGCTATATAAAGAGAGGAAGAAAGGTTGAGCGAGTATCTTTGACGAGAGACGACGAAGAAGAACGCCATACGCTGGTAAGTCACCAACTCATCCCTCGATTTGAATTGAATATATATGTTAGCAAGGATATAAGTATAAGTAGTATTATGTGTATAGGTCCAAGGAATCAATCTTAATTTGAGGCCGTGCATAATTGTGTTCACAATGCACAGGTGTCCTAAAGTACTATGTGTCGTGTGTGCGTATTTCAAGTACAGATGTGTTGCTACATGTTTCTGGGTCAAAGAATGAAGTAACATTGTTGGACACGTGCTTGAGTAGCAAAAGTTATGTTGCTGCAGCATTGATTCAAGGAAACAAGATTTAATGAGAATTATAATTAGTTAATACTAATTAATAATAAATTGGTTTTGGGCAACTATTAAATAATAACATACAGGAATATAGATTGGAATCTAGTTTTCACAAATTGGTTTCATCATTGCCGCGTTTGGTTTCATAATTAGGTGGTTTCAATTTTTTTTTATCATTTGATTATTTCATTATAAATCAAGTTTTGATATATTGAGATGGATAATAAATAATAGGTGTATTGTCTTATGTAAATATAGCTACATTTGTGATGTTCGGAGGAATTAAGATTTCGACCTACACTTGATATTTAGGACTTGATTATAAATTTGGTGTTGTTAAGACCTTATGGGAATAATTATTTGACTAGATCGTGGTGTTACGGATTCTATTCAAAAGAGGAAGGCTCCAGTGTTTGATTGACCGTGATTTGATTCAGGCAACTGGACTTTTAAAACTTTGTAATTCTCGCAGAATTCTCAAATTTTCTTTTCTCCTACGTGTAATACGTGAAATATTTTAATATTATAAGAAATAAGATGATTAAAAATGTAAATGTGAGTTGGCGTGTTATTATGGTACTTGAATTGATAAATGTGGTTAAATGATGAGAATTCTATATTTTTGATATATATATATATTGTTGTGGTTGGAGATAATGAATGGATTTGTTTGTGGAATTCATATCATGTTCATTCATTCCATAACATGTATATTTGCACTGATTCTGGATATTGATATGAGTGAGATGGAAAATATTGGGACCGAGGTCTTTAAGCGAGATATGATGCCGAGGTCTTTGCCGGTGAAATTACGATATTGAAAACTTTGTGATGATATTGTGATGCCGACGTCCTTGCCGACGAATTTATGATGATATTGTGATGCCAGGTCTTTGTCGACGATGATGTGATGTTATAATGCCGAGGTCCTTACCGGCGATTATTGCATAAGCATTGCATTTCACCCTTGCATATTATTGCATAGCTTGATATTATTCTTGTGATTGATTGTGCTGTCATTTTTAGCTTGTGCTTTGTAATTGTGATATGGTGAAATACCATCTTTATTATGTATTGCTGAGCTGGACTAACTTTCTGTGCGGGTTGTAGTCATGGAGATCGATTGGGACGAAAGGAGTTTGTATATTCTATTAGACTTACTTTATTTTGTTAGTTAACTTGCTGGGTACCACGTCATATTTGGTACTCACCCCTTGGTTCTACACCTGTGTAGGTTGTGAAACCCAGGCGGTGAATAGTATTTTCCTTGATCCTCCAAGGCTTTTCAGGAGACGTAGAGCGGTAGCTGTTGTCATCTGGCTGACTCTCTTGTTCCTATTTCTTCTGTACTTGTTCTATTCGAGAAGAAGGATAGTTTTGTCATGACCCAACCCAGGGTAGTGATTAGTGCCGATTGGGCACCCAAACAACACCACCGGATTTTCCAACTATATTAGCTAAGGAATTTATCGAAATTTCGGCAGAGTTTCCTCTGTTTTACTGACTAACCAAACCCTGCAAACAGTAATCCCAGCATACCACAAACACTATAAACATATATATATATGCGGGCCGACAAGGTCACCGCTGCGGTAGAACCGCCCAACAAAAGTATTATACATACGTAATCATATCACATGTAATATCCCACACCCACATGTATCCACAGACCTCTTTTACATACGAACTGAATCATAGGACGGGACAGGGCCCCATCATACCCTCGAATATATATAAATGCAAAATAAAGAAAATAAGGGTACATGTATATACCAAAAGTCTGCTCCTGAGACAAAGGGAGCACTTCAACGGTAGACAGAGATCCTAAGAAGGTGGCTCTCTAACTTGTACGTCAGTACTTGCGGGCATGAACGCAGCCCCCCGAAGGAAGGGGGTTAGTACGAATACATACCTAATATATAAAGCGAAAAGTACGTAATATAAATGAGAGTAATAATCCAAATAAAAATGTATGAATCAAACCTGTATGCAAACATCAAAATAATTCTTTATTTAAAATATCAAAATAATGCATATTGGACAGGAACGATGGCGACCTCCAAACTCGCGCCATACCACAACATAACACCAGAAGTTTCAAATCTCCGAAATCTCCAACACAAGTCCCAACTGTAGTATAGGTGAACCGAGGTGACGATGCCACGCACTCACGTCATAGGATAGGTGAGCCGAGGCGATGGTGCTAAGCACTCACATATCACAATGTGTAGAGGTCATCATGCTCGATGTATGTGAGCTGAGGCGACGGTGCCACGCACTCATATGAGCCGGGGCGAAGGGGCCCAGCACCCACACGTCATGATGCCAACCCAAGCCCAACTCCTTATGTCTCCAAACTAAGCAAAGCCAGCCCATAGGCAAACCGACCCGCCGTATACAACCTACTACGAAATATATATACATATAGTTACACATACGCATGAAATAACGGGCCCGGGAACCGGGGAAGGAGAACATAAAGGCACGAATAGAGTTGTGAGAATCACATGCATAAAAAAATAGTTCCATAAGCTTAGTGATAAGCAAAATATTCATTTTTTTTAAACCAAAAAGTTATTCATTTATGAAATTTTGTCAAAGTTGCTCAAATTCACACATAAAGGTGATTTCAAAGGAACTTACTTAATTTCTATCATACACATTACTAGAATAGGCTTCAAAACAATTTTTAAAGTGATTTCGGAACAATTGAACCCATAGTTTGCCAAACATTTTAGCTTTCGGTCAAACG
>JAPFFP010000103.1:23433959-23454876 GCA_026153255.1 Solanum medicagineum | reverse complement strand
TTGGGCATTGGCCAGTGGAAACCACCTCTTCCCTTTTCTTTTTGCCACAAAAGACTTCGCAATGCAAAGTTTTTCCTTGTCTTGATACACAGTAAATGATGCTAGGTGCTTATTTCATACACCAAGTCTATGTTACTCCACTGAACTGTGAAAATTGTTTGTACTGCAAAGTTCCCCTTATTTGGTTCACAAAACATGTTGCTTAATTCTTCACAGGTTTTTTATAATCATTTATTACGACGGTGTCTAAGCCACCTTGTACACACCTTGACTTATCCACCAGGTTTGTGCTACTTATGACCGACGTAGATATCGGGTAATTGTGTCTACCAAGGTGGAGATGGATGATTAGAAATCAACCTTTTATGCCTATGCTAGGATTTGAACCCTGATCTTCCATGATCCATCGCAGCTTCATTGACCGCTAGCTACACCTTGGTTTCAGACTCTGTAATAATTTACTGAAATGTGATGCTTAGTTGTTCTTTACCTATTTGTTGAATAGCTTTAATTGGATTTCTTCAATAAGTAAGCTTTTACAAAGATAAATGCCACCGGCCAATAGGAAAAGTAAGTAAAGAATTCAAACATCTTGAAGTGAAAGGAGTCCAGTTGGAGAATCCATTACGGAAGTGTTACTCTCATTAAGATCACGTACTCGATTTTGCATCCTCCTTGGTCTCTTTTTTTCCTCAGAAAAAAGAAGCAACATTGAGTATGTGAGCTTAATAAGATAGAGGAATCAACTATGTGACTCAGTTATAAAAAAAATTCACATAGTTTATATTCAGCTGCAAATGTGAGATTGAAGTATATCAAACCATGAATCTTGTGTGGCTTGTTAGAACTTGTCACAGCTGATAAGCTAAATTAGATTCATCGGTTTCAACCTTCCTTCCAGAATCATTGAAAATAATAAAGAAAACCAGTTTTCCACCTTCCCCTTTCTACTCCTCATTTATGATCCTGTTTCTTGCATTACTGTGCCAGTTCTTTAACAGAAGCATTTTGCATCGCTATATTGGAAGCTGCAAGTTGCGGATTATTAACAGTCAGCACACGTGTAGGAGGTGTTCCAGAGGCATGTCCATGATTCATTTCTCTTTGTTTGACTAGTTCACTCATTGCCTCTACTTTTGTTCGTTGTTATTTATCATGTTTTGTACCCCCTGTCCAGGTTCTTCCAGATGATATGGTTGTTCTGGCTGCGCCAGATCCTACAACTATGGTCCACGCAATCACAAGGGCTATATATATGCTTCCTCAGATCGATCCACAAGATATGCACAATCGTGTAAGTACAATATTTCCTTTTGCTTAACCTTTTTCTTCAACTTTTCTTTTTGAGTGAGATAGCAAGGTTTGTTTAGTTTCATCTCTCTTGAGATGTATAAATAATCTTGTATCTTGGGTGAGATCAAAAGGAAATTGAGGTTAAGCTCAATCTTTCATGGATGTCTTCCACTCTTGACCAAAGTAAAAATCTCGGGCCCATTCACATGCGGGACCCCTCACTCAAAGTCCCCACATGCCCATCACCTTTTCTGCTGGCTGTGGCTTCTTTATCTTCTGCAAAAGCTGGTCCTGGGCATATGTCCTTCTCCTCTGAGAATCTTACGGTGACGGGAGCTTAGCACCACACCAGAATGGTGTAAGTGAAGCCATCACACATTACTTCTACTTCTCTGGGATCGCCTCGGATTTTGATTCAGGCCCAGTGAAGGTGGTTCTAGAGAGAAGTCTCCTCCTTTGTCTCGATAAACCTGCACATAGGTTGCCGATCTATTTGAAAACCTTCTGCAACCATAAATTCATAGGTAAATCCTGCAGTCTGATACTCTGATCCATACCCAATCTCTCCTTATCTAATCGGCCAGCAATTAGTTGTTGGTTTCCGACATTCGAGCTCGAACTTCAGCTTCTGCCAGATCCATTGACCTGTTAAGACATGTTCTGCCACTACTTTTGATGGGAGTTCAAACATGAAATGACCGTCATGGAATACACTTTGACTTCTATTGTTAATTTCCAAAAATTATTAGCCCGTCTTCTTACATTGTTCAGACTGGGGTTCCATTTGCTTGGCTTTGGAATTTTCCTGGGGGTTCAAGCTGATGTATCTCCCGCTTTCATTTTATTTGAGAGTGCAACAAAAATCTGCAAAATGGTCCTTCATGTTCCACCTCTTTACTGTCCTTCCCTGTGCTTTTGAGGCTTCAATAAATACTGCAACTAACCATTTCAGGACTTTAATGCTAACTTTCACTCTTCTGATCAGGTTTCAACTGCTTTCCACCAATTCGACTAACTTGTGACTTCATCTTTACATCTCATCCACGTTGGTGGAGGAAATAGATTGTTGTCTCCTAATATGATTTTGGGTCATTCTCACCTCTTGAGCTAGCTTTTTGGGTTTAGTTAAGTACATAATATGTCTGAGCAGTTCTGATTCCTTGTTTACCCAATTTTGGGCCCCCACATTATGTCGTCTGTGCTCTAGATGTCCAATTTCCTGGGAGTTTGGGGGGGGGGGGCAGATGTCAAGGGTTCCATATTGGTGGAAGTATTGGGGATGTCTCCTTTTATAGTCTTGGCAATCCTCACCACGAGCTGGTCTTTTGGGTTGAGCTAGACCCAAAATCCATTTCAATTGGTGGGTTCATCCTATGGCAGAATTTATGATAAAAAAGTTGCAGGGAGCTGGTACGGGGTACAGTTTTAAACTATAATGTGGAAAAGTGGTCCCAAGGGTTTTTATTTTTAGAATTATGGCGATCATATCAGTTACTGACATTTGGTTTCTATTGTCAGGTGAAAAAACTTTATAGTTGGCATGATGTAGCCAGGAGGACAGAAATTGTTTACAACCGTGCTTTGAAATGCTCCAATCCACCTTTGCTAGATCGATTGTCAAGGTATGCTACTTCTCTGAAGGAAAAAATGGTTTGTCAAGGTATGTCATTACCCTAGAGAAAGAAACTGAGAACAGATAAAATCAAATGGTTATGCTATTTTCTCTTTTAGTAGTGAAAGATCCTCTTGTTATTGTATAGAATCTTAAATAGATATTGCTTGAGCAGAAAACTGTTGGCATTGAGTTTTTCTTTTTTGTGCGTAATTTGTGGTACAAGTAAGATCAGATAATTGTTAGCAAGTAAAAGTTCTCTGGATTCTTTTATCCTCCTTTCGATGTCTTAGATTGTGCATGAAAGGGTACACTAGGTTTACATGACAACTTCTAGGCCTTCAAGCAGCTGAACATGATTGTTTGTTCCTTTGGTGCCCCCAGACCGTGGGGAAGATTTCATCCTAGATTCAGTGCTCAACCTTGTAGGTCTTCAGGCAGTTGAACATTCATTTTGGTTTGTCATCTGTGTCGTTTATTAAGCAGTTATTGGCCATAGAGAGTTTGCACATGAATAAATGTTTCTTGCTGTTGATTAAAACTCCAAGTTAATTTTCCAGGTACCTTACTTGTGGCACTTGGGCCGGGAAATTATTTTGCATAGTTATGATTGTAAATTTTTTGCTCTGGCGTCTCTTGCAACTATGGCAAGTATGTTTCCCACTCTAATGTACTGGCAAATTCATTTGGTTTCCTATTTCAATTTCTTTTTTCCTAATATACCTACCATAATTCTTTTTGAAAACTATAAGCCTGACAAGGACGTTGAGGTGGTACCTGACATTCAACTTCCAAAGTCCCAACATGAGGAAACACCATTTGGTTCCAGGACTGAAGAAAGCTTATGATTCCAGTGCTTTACCATCAGTGCGGCTCAGGGTCATTTACTATTAAACCGACGTGAATTAGGATTCAAGTAAAATGTTTTACATAGTATATCTTTCTTGAACTATTTTTCTAATCAATTCATTTACCCGAACTAATAGACCCTTCATTCACATCACTAAAAATTCTGAAACTTGAATTTTAAATCCGAGTTTCATATTTCTGTGTTAGACAAACAACAACAGGTTACATTGGAGAAAGTTGTTCAGAATGGGTTTGATAGCACCAAGAAGGATTCTCGAAGCTATAGCAGCCTATGGTATGTTCAATTGGTTCTTATTTGGCGCGGCAGCACCAGTTCTTGCATTGCAACAGCCGAGACTTTCCCTAAGCAAGAACAGATTAAACTCATTAACATAGCCACTGGGGATGATGCCACCGACCCAAAGTTGTTAACTACACAACCTGAGTCATTGTAGGTTTCTTGTCATAGGTTTGTTTTATCAATATCTGCCAGTTTCGTGGCAATGCATAGGAGTTGTTCTGTATATGTGCTTGGCTTGGAGTTTGATTGTGTTATGAAGAAGAACAAAAAATTTGCTTGTACTAACATTCTCGTGAATTTCTGTTGAATCATGTTACTTCTATTAACTGGCAATCTTATTTATTGTCCTTGACTTAATGATTTGAAAAATATAATGAGGACGGTATTAATTAATAAAAATAAAATGATAAATTTATTACATCAATAATTATTTTTTTAATAAATATATCAAGTTAAAAGCAAACGAAAGGAATAGAACATTAGTCTAAGTTGAAGTGTGAGGAGGCTACAGACCGTCAAGTTTATTCTATTTTTCACTCTTTATCTTATTCTTCCAATATTTTTATACCGACACTAGGAAAAGAATTTTATCTCATTAGTTGGTGAATCCAACCTCTTATACATATTTTCACAAATTTTGGAAAATGGCTTGTGAGATCAAAGGGAAAAAGTCCACAATAAAAAATTGTATGTAATTGGCTTTGCTTTTTCTTGTTCTTCCAAATCACAATTGGCAGTATTCGTGTGTAAAATTTTTTTACTTCATTGATTGGTGAATCCAACATTTTATATTTTGAGTTCACAAACTTTTGCCCTTGAAATATACTTTTTTTTAAAAAAAAACTTTAGCAATTAAAATAATTATCTAATAGACAGACCTAAACTCTTTAGAAACTAAAACAATATATATGTGTGACTCAAAAAAATCATTCTTTTTGCTACGAGAACAAAATGTATGTATACTTATAAAGGGCAAGTCTAGTGCACTAAATGTTCGTTATGCGCTATCCCGAAAAGATTCGACCAGAAGAGTTTATTATATGTAGTAGTTCGGGAAAGGATTTGACCACGATGGTCTATCATATGCAATTTTATCTTATATTCCTATCAGAGACTTATTTTCAAAACTTTGAACTCGTGATCTCCCGATCACGTAGCAACAATTTTACCAGTTATTTTGAGGCTTCCCTTCAAACTGTTGACTCAAAAAATTCTTTTTTCTTTTTTCGTGAGATACAAAATAAGGGTATAAATGTCAATGACTCCCACAATTGTGTGACACAAAATAAATTTTTTCTTAGAAGAATCGATCAATCTTTCCTCATTTGCAACCAAAAATTCCAATAGAAAATCAAGGAATTGATGTGGTGACTGTGGAGTTGGACGTGTCAAAAAAGCTCAAATATCTCCCAAGACTTCAACTCTTAAACCCTTCAAACGGTGCGTCAAAGTTCAATCAAATTTCTACTTTTAAAAAAAAATAATTTTCTTGTATCAATTCATATTACAAAATCTATAAATACCAGCAAGTGAATTCTGTTTATATACACTTTGAATTTTTTTTTTCAGATTACAGAATTTGAGATGAGGCTATTGAAGGTAGCTACTTGTAATTTGAACCAATGGGCTATGGATTTCGACTGCAATTTTAGTAACATTAAGCAATCTATTGCGGAGGCTAAAGCTGCTGGAGCTATGATCAGGCTAGGACCTGAGCTTGAAATCACTGGATATGGTTGTGAAGATCATTTCTTGGAACTCGATACTGTTGCTCATGCGTAAGTTTTTCATTTTTTTTTGGCTGAAATTGATAAATATGAAGCGTTTTCATCTATAAAAATGTAAACTTTACATGAAATTAGCTTAGATTAGAAAACAGATATCATGTGTTTGTGTTTTTGTGTCAATTTTTGAGGCGAGTTTCCCGGAAACAGCCTCTCTGTGAGGTAGTGGTAAGTCTGTGTATTTTACCCTCTCCAGACCCGACTTGTGAGATTTCATTGGATATGTTGATGTTGTTATTGTTTGTGTTTTTGTCTCAATGAACAGAATACTTTCGCCTCAGTGAGGAAATCAAATTACCATTTGAATAATTGAGTTCTTTTCCTTTATTTGTAATGTCTTTACAAACTTGCAGGTGGGACTGCTTAAAGGAATTACTGTTAGGTGATTGGACTGATGGTATATTATGTAGCTTTGGTATGCCTGTTATCAAAGATTCAGAGCGTTACAACTGTCAAGTGTTGTGCTTAAACAGAAAAATAATCATGATAAGGCCAAAGATGTGGCTAGCAAATGATGGCAACTATAGAGAACTCCGATGGTTTACGGCATGGAAACCAAAAGATCATCTTGAGGACTTCCATCTCCCAAGTGATGTTTCTGATGCTTTGTCTCAGACAACAGTTCCTTTTGGTTATGGTTATGTTCAGTTTCTAGACACGTATGTTACCATGCTTCCAGTCATTATTAGACCTTCATAGTATCTGTTTTTTTTGCCTTCTGTTTCGCTTTCTCTTGCTTGTATTATGTCATCTTTTGAGTAGTTTTGTGAGACTTCTTTATTTTTGCCAAGCGAAAATGGAAAAAGATAAAATTCTTGATTGCAATGTGCTCATCTAGAAAAGGAAAATTGGAATAAGAGAAACAAAAACGAAAAATTCTCTGCCTAACTTAAATTCTTCTTTGTGGCCACATATCATGGGAGATTTCTGTACATAGAACACATTCCTGAATTTATCAATCAAACAAATCATGCATGTATAATAATATATAAATTGTAGCTTATTGACTTTACCCACTATTTTATATGGTTTTAAGCTTCGCTCGGATATTGTTTTCAGAGCTGTTGCAGCTGAAGTTTGTGAAGAACTTTTTACTCCTCAACCTCCTCATGCTGAGCTTGCATTGAATGGTGTTGAAGTGTTTATGAATGCAAGTGGAAGTCATCATCAATTACGAAAGCTTGATCTTCGCAATCGTGCTTTTATAAGTGCCACACATACTCGAGGGGGAGTTTACATGTACAGTAATCACCAAGGGTGCGATGGTGGTCGTCTCTATTATGGTAAAAAGCCTGTGTTTTGTCTTCGCAATAATATTCCATATTAGTAATCTTATAAGCTGTATTCTTAGCTTAGGTGATATGAAGATAATTGCTTTTAACTCACCTTGGTAACCTGTTTTAGCAGTTTTATTATGAGTGTTCATTATTCATTTACCTTTGGCAGATGGATGTTCTTGTGTTGTTGTAAATGGAGATATGGTAGCACAAGGTTCACAATTTTCTTTGAAGGATGTTGAAATGGTTTTTGCTCAAATTGATCTAGATGCGGTATGTTAGAATTTTGAACTCAACATCTAAAATGTTGTTATATAATATCATTAACTTGTTCGTCTTTTGCGAGTTGGTAAGTGGATGCCTAAGTCTTTTTGCAGTTACCAGACTAATACCAACAAATTGGATCAGATTATGGTGTAAATTTTAATCTAACTCAACTTCGTAATCTGCATGTATTAATTGCTCGTCGACGTTTCTTAAGTACTGATTCCACATTGTTCTAGCTCAACTAATTTAAGGAAATCCATTACATTTTGATATGCCTGCGAATCGAGAGCCAAACCTTGAAATGTGGAGTTTGTTTTATTGAACGAAATAACATAATTGTGTGAAATCTTTTGCTGCTGAAATCTCTGATGTTTTGTTAGTTTTCCATTTTGTTAAATGACAATGTTTCTTACTTCCCCTTATGTACCAGGTTGCGAGTCTCAGGTCATCTATCAGCAGCTTTCAGGAGCAAGCAAGTTGTAAAGCTAAAGTTTCCAAAGTTTTTGTGCCTTACAAGCTTTGCCAACCTTTTAACCTTCAAATGTCACTTTCCAGTCCACTCAAGGTAAGTTGTTGCGCAAGGCCGATGGTTTGGAAACCAACATATGTTCATGTAATGACTGATCCCCATACTTTTTCTTGTTTAAAGAGCTCTGCTGAGCTAAATCATTATACACAAGCACCTTCCCCCTTTCTCATAGATAGGTTTTGTTATATTCCTAGTCACAAGAAGCCATTATTAAGGTCTTCCAAATGTTTTTTTTTTTTTTTTTTTGTGCTTATTTGTTAAGATATTTGTGGCACTGAACTTTTCAGTTGCGATTTTTGGCCATTATTTTTATGTCTCTCAGGAGAAAGAGGGCCTCTCTATATGAAGTATGAGTTGTTCATATTCCCTCTCTCTCTTCTCCTATCCTCCTGCCTGGGTGGGGTTTGGGGGGGGGGAGGGTTGTAGGCTTTAATTTTCTGATCATCTCCATTTCTGTCGATCTTTGATCACATGATTCTCTTTCAATCTGAAGGATATTCCACAACCTTGGCCAAAACTTAAAATGGGTTCACCCATCTACTGACAAAGGGTTGGGTTAAACTTCCACCTAGTTCTTTCTTGAATCTCTCAAAGCATATTATATTTCAGCTTTTTATATACTACGTTGAGTGTAATGTCTTGCGGATTCTTCCATTGCTTGATTAAGTTGGCTTGGTGAACTGCTTTCTGTTTCCAGATTAGATACCACTCTCCTGAGGAGGAAATAGCACTTGGACCTGCTTGCTGGCTGTGGGATTATCTGAGAAGAAGTGGTGCATCTGGTTTTCTGCTTCCACTTTCTGGTGGTGCTGATAGTTCCTCCGTTGCTGCTATAGTTGGTTCAATGTGCCAGCTTGTAGTAAAAGGTTTATTGAACTCCCTACCCTTCGAAACACATATTGTTATGTTCTAGCTGTGTTCCTGTACTTGTATCTAGTCTTTGACATTCATATTGTTTTTCATAGTATATAGGTTTTTCTGTAGTTTCAGAGTGCAGGATGAAAATGCCATAGTTATGTACCCCTATAGCTCTGCTAGTTTCTACATGAACTAATAGCCTCCACTGGGAAATGATAGATGGTTGTTGTGCTGTTTGATTTCTCTAATTATTACCTGGATCTAAATCTGGTGATTTCTTCTCTAAGAAAGAAGAAAAGTGAGTGTGGAGTTCTTCATTGTTAAAATTTACAAGTTCTGGAAGAATGATAGTTCACTTATAGGATCTTAGGATTTAACTTCCTGCGGCGTTGCCGAACTGACAATGCTACAACATGGCCAAATTTAGAGGATCCTTGATTTGTTGTATTCGTGGTCAAGATTCTGTTTCTGCTACAGATCAACTATTTTTCATATAATGTTCTAGAGCTGCGAGCATTCTGTATGAGTACGGTCTTATTATTTGTGCATGTTGTCCAATACATGCACTATGTCTTCATTTATGTTGTGCTGACTGATAAATTGCATCATGCTGCTTGTAATATCTATTTTTTTTCATAAAAGTTCAAAGTAAATAGCATTGTTTTCTTTATAGTTAAATAAATGATGTCAATGCAGAAATTGCAAATGGCGACAAGCAGATAAAAGCAGATGCCATTCGAATTGGCCATTACATTGATGGTCAATTTCCAACGGATAGCAAAGAATTTGCTAAACGAATCTTTTACACTGTCTTTATGGGATCTGAAAATAGGTAAGAATTTCAGCAAGTCCCATTATTCTATCCTTCAGATTTTCTGTTCTGATCTATAAGTATTCCTGGTTTCTTAATTGGCATGGAATTGGAGTTCCAAGTTTTAGTTAACTTCTTTATATCTGCTTTTTAATTTTTTGTTGGATTTTTTTTTATTTGCCTGGCTTTGGGCAGCATACTTGTGGTACAGAACTGGGAGCCCTTTTAGTCCGAGGACGACATACCCAGTGTAGTCCAAGTGGGGTCTGGGGAGCCTTTAAGTAATCTTTAAAAATGTAGGGAAGTTGGACTTTGCAAATATGAGAATTCGGGTCATCATGAACTCTTGGCTGTGCTCGCTGTCATGCTACTGCCTGCAAAACCAAAGCTGACACCCTCCTCAGGAATTTTAGGGGTCAACCCTACCTATATTTCATTCTTAAATGACCTTTTTACCTCTTATATCAAAGGGACTCCAGTCTGAGAAGTACATATTTCCATGAGTCTAATGACACCTTCGCTTTTAACTTAAAGGGTTTAAATTTTGTGTTTCACTTTTATATGGTGGAGTAAATTAGAGTGAGAATGATCATCCCCAACTGAAGCAGATGATCAAATATAAGGTTTCGTTCTTTTTCTACAGACTTATAGATGTCTTTTTCAATAGAGAACTCCGAGGGGCTTCTTCTCTCTTCTGGAGAAAACTAACACTATTTTTCCAGGACTCTATGTTTGAAAAAAGATCTATTTGAATTGATTATTGAGCCAAACTCGTGTTGTTAATGGTGTGTATATGTGACAGTTCCGAAGCCACAACAACTCGGGCAAAGGTGTTGGCTGATGAGGTAGGATCATGGCATCTTAATGTGAGCATCGATGGAGTGGTCTCTTCGCTTATCTCTCTATTTCAAACACTCACTGGAAAGCGTCCACGCTACAAGGTACAATAGTTTGAAATAAATTTTACCATTATTTAATTATTGCATCTATGTGTTTGCTTAACTGAAACCTTTAACCTCATGTTGTTTGGCCTACTAAGAGTTGGTTGGTTGGACTGAGACACCCTGTCTGGAATAAAGAATAAGCTATTGCTTCACTGTGCAATCTTGACCTGATTCTTTTGTTTGCAGGTAGACGGGGGATCAAACATTGAAAATTTAGGGTTGCAAAACATTCAAGCTCGGGTCCGAATGGTCCTAGCATTCATGTTAGCATCTCTGCTTCCATGGGTCCATAACAAACCTGGTTTTTATCTGGTTTTGGGTAGCTCCAATGTGGATGAAGGGTTACGGGGTTACTTAACAAAGGTAGAAGAAATTTTTGTTGTTTTGCATGTAGTGTCACTATTAACAGCATTTATCCTATAATAGCATCTCATTAACTGGGGATTTGGGGTTAGTACTGTTTGAATTGAGTTGCGGCTGGCTTGAACTCTCCTTCTATTTGTTTTTTTAATGCTTGGAGCATGTTAATAAAGAGAGTAACAAATTTGCTTAATGATTTTCCTTTAATTGATCTCTCTTCTCTCTGACACATCCTGATGATAACTGTCTAGCTTTGCAGTATGATTGTAGTTCAGCAGATATAAATCCAATTGGAAGTATCAGCAAGATGGATCTTCGATCATTTCTAAAATGGGCTGCCATTCATCTTGGCTACTCATCCCTGGCAGAGATCGAAGCTGCACCACCCACTGCTGAATTGGAGCCTATACGCGCAAATTACAGTCAGGTATCTGATTCAGTGTACTGCCAATTTTCAGTTTATGATACTTTTTCTAGTAATGCACTTGACTATTATTTCCTGTTTCTGGTATCTTCTTATCCTTTCATTTGGGAGAGTTCTCATGTACTTATGTTGAAAGAAAGAAGGGTCTTCTCTATTCTGAGTGGCATCTTGCCATCACTTTTCACATTCCCTGGGTCACCTCTTTCTCATGTTCATCTTGAATAAACAGATCCTATAACTTTTCGCATGAAAGTTCTTGACTTCTCTTTTAACTAAATACATGGAGTTTGGTTATGTATGAAGAAGTGATCAAACGCAATTAAAAGTTTTTACTTTGCAATATTTGTGGAACAGTTGGATGAAGTGGATATGGGTATGACCTATGATGAACTTTCAGTGTATGGAAGGTTGCGCAAAATTTTCCGCTGTGGACCTCTATCAATGTTTAAGGTTTGTCCTGTTCATTCTGTGAGACACTAAAGAATCAGACTAGCTATAGGATCATTTCTTCGACGTATTTTTGTAGTCCTTGACAAGTACTGAATGATCATATTGCAGAATTTGTGTTACAAATGGGGTACAAAGTTGACGCCTGCAGAGGTGGCTGACAAAGTGAAATACTTCTTTAAATACTATTCCATCAATAGACACAAGATGACTGTACTGACGCCTTCATATCATGCTGAGGTACTTCACTTCTATGTTGCATGGATCCTTTACTTGCCATGAAGTATCCGTCTGGTATTGTTAGAATAGTCACACATTGCCTATATATGGGGTAATTGGTCTTGGGCAATCCTCAACTCATGAGCAAGCTTGGGTTTGAGTTTGGTTCAATGTTCATTCCTTCATAGGTGTATGTAGGTACTTCACAGATACCTCAAACATATGCAGGAAGTCTGCAAATGCTCGTCTGGGATACTTATATATGCCTATATCGAGGCCTACACTTTCCCATATCCATGCAACTTAAAAGGATTAAAACATTGTAATGCTTTTGTTCTGTGTGTTTCATTAGAGAAGCACCATTATCATCGACATATATGAGTCTTCATTGACTATATCACCCGGTTTAAGCTCATCTTAGACTGTCATTACACACAGTGAAATAAAGATAAATCCGCCATATAATCCGTCAGTGATGTTTCCTTAGAGAACTCTTTCTCGTTTTGTATTGCAGAGTTATTCACCCGAGGACAATAGGTTTGATCTGCGCCAGTTCCTGTACAATGTCCGATGGCCTTATCAATTCCGCAAGATTGATGAACTTGTGAATGAGCTTGGTGGTGATAAAGTTTCACTTACAAAATCGACTGACGGGGAAAATGTGAACGTTACAGCTGATGGCGGAATGGGTGTTGTGGCCGCAGGCTCGGGCGATCCAAGAGCTGGCTTCTAATTCTGACTTGCACATTAGAGCTCATAATCAGCTGATAAGGAGATACTGGATTTCCAAATGCTTCTCCAGTATTCAGGCTTCAGATAGTCTAATTGACGTCAAATTTACTCTTTACTTTCCTGTATTTAACAAAATCAGTTGAACATTTTTCAATAATGAAATGAAAACGTCATCATTTGTGATCTGTTGTATAAACAGATCTTTATATTTTGAGATCAAATGTAACATTCTTCCTCACTATGATGGAAACTTAAGGGTCGTTTAGTTCAAAATCAGGTTATCTTAAGATTAATTCTGCATTTGATATAGGATTAAAAAATTGCAATTATTATGTAAAATTTATCCTGATTCTTAGTAGTATGTGTACTACTTTTAGCAACTAAATATATGATAAATTTTATCCAACCAAAATAAATTTACTATAGTGGAGTAATTCGACCGGACATCTATAATGATTCTCGAGGGTACGTACTATTTTTTAATGTTGGTGTGTAATATGGTCATTTGATTGTGTAAATACAGTAAACAAATAGTTAAAAGTATAACTTCAGTGAATGTGCAATAATTATGTTTAATATTACATGGTTCGTACTTTCTTTTTTTTTCTAAAAAGAAAAAGGTTAGTTGAAAGTATATTTTACTAAATTAATTTATCAAAGATTCTTTAGAATTTTAAATCTTGACTACTAGTATGACTTCATATATTTAATTATAGGTAGTAGTATTTCTATGTATGTTATCCTATTCTACTGTATGCGGTACTATTTATTGCTTTATGTGTTTTGTTATTTGTGTGTTCTCAAAAATCGCTTGTGAAATTACATTAATTGAAAGCAAGGATTTATAACTTGATATGAATGGCGTAAAATTTCATTTCCGATAATGCTACTTTGGTATTAGTAGTTTCAAGTAACAGAAAAAAGAATAGAACACAGATTTTGAATGCTCAAGTCACATAAACATGCACTGAATAAAATATCTGAAATTCTATTAAACAGATCGAAGCAACATACAAGTCGTTCTCAAAGAACGGAAAACATCCTTTCAGTAAAATCTTCACCTAACAAAAACTACGTGAAGGGAGATTTTTCAGAATTGTCAAAACTTGCAGTAATCCTCGCTTCAACTATCCTATATATCCTCATTTCCTGCATCTTTGCAGTGTATCAATGGAGATTTTTCAGAAGACCTTACAGCTCATCATGGCCATCGTCTTCTTCTTCCGATGAACCGCCACCTGGGGCTCCACCTGTTCGTTGATAAACAGCTGTGATGATTGGGTTGCAGACTGCCTCAACCTCCTTAAGCTTCTCATCGTAATCCTCTTTCTCGGCGTTCTGGTTATCGTCTAGCCATTCGAGGGCTTCTTTTGTTGCTGTCTCAATCTTCTCCTTCTCATCAGCCTCCAGTTTGTCAGCTAACTTGTCTTTGTCGTTGATTTGATTCTTCATGTTGTACACGTAGGTTTCCAAACTGTTACGGGCATCAATCTTCTCCTTTACCTTTTTGTCTTCCTCAGCAAACTCTTCTGCTTCACGAACCATACGCTCAATCTCTTCTTGGCTTAATCGGCCCTTGTCATTTGTAATGGTAATCTTCTCTGCCTTTCCGGTACCCTTGTCTTCTGCTTTGACATTCAAGATACCATTGGCATCAACTTCGAATGTGACCTCGATTTGGGGTGTTCCCCTGTTCAAACAAAATCAAGATTTCAGTTCAGATCCTAAAGTTTGTGCAATTATCTAAACAGAAGCAATGCAACTGACCTTGGAGCTGGGGGAATTCCAGTGAGATCAAACTTCCCAAGATTCCTACAGTCCTTGGTAAGACTTCTTTCACCTTCAAAAACCTGTCATTAACATGAGGAGAAGAAACATTGAGAATTGGAGCGGACCAGAGCACAGGTTAATGAACAGTTCTCGACAATGACTATAGGATTGCACAAAAAGGTTAATGATCAGTTCTAGACAATAAGCTATAGGATTGTGCAAATATGAAGCATCGCAATACCTGAATAGAGACAGTGGTCTGCTGGTCTTGGTAAGTGGTGAAGACCTGTGACTTCTTGGTTGGGATAACAGTGTTTCTGGGGATCAATTTAGTCATTACCCCACCAACTGTTTCAATACCAAGGGTGAGAGGAGCGACATCCAAGAGAAGAATATCTGCACACAAGAAACGTTCAACAATGAATCAAGAAAAGCTGCAAACTCACATATAATCAAGACCAATAAGCAAATTATGGCAAGAAAACGAATGGATCATGTACCTTTAGTTTCATCTCCACCTTCTCCACTGAGGATACCACCTTGAACAGCAGCACCATAAGCAACGGCTTCATCAGGATTTACACCCTTGTTGGGCTCCTTCCCGTCAAAATAGTCTTTAAGGAGCTGTTGTACTTTTGGAATTCTGGTGCTTCCACCAACAAGAACTATCTCATCAATCTGGTTCTTTTGTAGCCCAGCATCCTCCATTGCCTTCTTCACAGGTCCCATTGTCTTCCTGAAGAGATCATTGTTCAACTCCTCAAAGCGAGCACGGGTCAATGGTTCAGAGAAATCAATCCCATCAAATAATGATTCAATCTCAACACGGACTTGGTGCTGGCTACTAAGGGACCTCTTGGCACGCTCAGCTTCTCTCCTTAGCTTGCCAAGAGCTCTGTTGTCCTTGCTGATGTCTTTTCCATGCTTCTTCTTTATCAACTTGATGAAGTATTCCATAATCCTTTGATCAAAGTCCTCACCTGTGCAAGAAATATGGGACATTCAAAACATAATCTAAAAATAACTATCTCAAAAGAAGGCAGTTCTGAAGCTTCATCATTGAGCTGAATAATGACCATCTATTCCAATTTCAATCAGCAGTGTCAAAACCAAAAATTAGGCATCAACTATGACAAATGTGCAATCGTAAAAGACCCTCTAAAAGAGCAACCCCACAAATGTGCAATCAATAGAAAAGTCATTTAGCATTTCATTCGTTAATATCGAGTTGAGGAGAAAAACTACAATCAGAACACCCTAACAGCATTATGGTTAGCAGTATCAAAATGTAGTATGATCAACTTTCAGTTGTTTCTATACCAAAGATCCTTACCTCCAAGATGGGTGTCACCATTTGTCGCAAGAACCTCAAACACACCATTGTCAATGGTCAGAATACTAACGTCAAATGTCCCACCACCAAGGTCAAAGACAAGAATGTTCTTCTCACCACCTTTCTTGTCCAGTCCATAGGCAATGGCTGCAGCTGTTGGCTCATTAATGATTCTAGCAACATTTAATCCAGCAATAACACCGGCATCCTTTGTCGCCTGTCTTTGTGCGTCATTGAAATATGCTGCACAGATGAGAGAGTGTTGCTTAAGCCTCTAAATATTGACAGAAAAGAAAAATAAAACCAAAAAAAAATTGAACAGATAGGACTTGTAACCAACATACCAGGAACAGTAACTACAGCATCCTTAATTTTTTTCCCAAGGAATGCTTCAGCTGTCTCCTTCATCTTTGTCAAAACCATGGCGCTTATTTCCTCAGGACTAAATACTTTAGTTTCTCCATCCTTGATTTTGACTTGTATGTAGGGCTTTCCATCCTTGCTGACAATCTTGTATGGTACCAGCTTCATATCTCTCTGTACTTCCTTGTCTTCAAATCTGAAAAAAGAAGGGTAAAGCATCTCTTAGCAGGACAAATACACAATCATAACAAAACATATTAAACTAATTAAGGAGTGTCCATTACTTTCTTCCAATCAGCCTCTTAACATCAAAGATTGTCCTTTCAGGATTGACTGAGGCCAGGTTCTTCGCAGCCTCACCAATCAATCTCTCATTATCAGTGAATGCAACCCATGAGGGTGTAATCCTGTTTCCTTGGTCATTAGCTATAATCTCCACGTGACCATTCTTATACACCCCAACACAGGAATAGGTTGTCCCAAGGTCAATTCCAATAACGGTTCCAAGCTTTGTAGCCTCCTCTTTTGCAATGGAAAGTGCAAAAAGACAGCCTGTTTCAAGGAAAAGAGTAAGATAACAAATAACACTCATCAGACTCCACAAGTTCTATATGAAACTCAAGACATAACACAGCAAAAGGAATACATGTACGTATGTGTGCGAGTGTATCTGCAGTATCAATCACTGAAACAATTAACTTCATATCAATCCCAAACAAGTCTGGCCTAGCTATATAAAGCATCTCAACCTATTCACTCAACTCAAGTCAATATTTATACTATTCAGAAGTAAAAAAAGGTTATAGTACAAAGATAAGCTAACAACAAAAACCAGCAACTTTTAGCATAGTTAAAGAATCATTCAGCTAAATTAGAAGTGTCAAGTATTCACATGATCTGAGGACGATCATTATAAATGTGCATTATCCAGAACCACAGTCCATGTATGCATCCCAAGTTACCATTCTAGAAAGTAGTAATTCAAAACACCAATATTAAGAAGCTTGTCACCCAGAAAAGGAAAATACATATGTAAAGTTCAGGATATATGCAATGCAAACGTAGCCGTGACCTCATTTCTCTATTTCTAAAGTTGAAATCTGATCAAAACTAGAAAATAGAATAACATACATGGACAGATTCACAGGTGTGAGTGAATCAACTACCTTTGTCATGGACTACAAACCATTTTAGATCAGCATTTGATTAGACTTTCGAATTTACAATCAAAAAATGAGAACAGAAAACAGATAGCATTGAGAACCTGACAAATGTTTGTTTATATTTATAGATGATATTGCACCTAACACTAATTTCATTCCACATACAGCATTATTTCCACTTTATAAGAGCCACAAACATCTGGAATTCTTCATCGCTCTTTCAATCTATCAAACTACTATATGAATCATCAACTATCCTATTCCAATTTACAATGCTAAACAATTTCTCTTTTAAACTTCATCACGGAAACAAAAATAAGCCACATCACACAGAACACCATACAAATCCTCAAACAGATGTGAACGCGCATGAAAACTATAGCCAGATCTAAAATTAACACATCTAACATACAAATCTACAAAAAAAAAACCACACATACATTATACGCAAAAGCTAACAGATCTAGGATCTACTACATTTCAGATCAAACATATCAAATCAAATCAAAACTGATCTACGATCGAATCGAAGCAATAATTTTACCTAATAGAACGATCCTTAGCACGACGAGCGAATTGCCTCGCCTCAAACAGCCAGCCATAGCTTCTTCCTTATACGTACAATACACTAAGCTACACAATGTGATCCCTCCCAGTTGCGAATGAATAACTAGAAATGATGAGAGAATTCTATTTATAGAGTCTCGCGAGGTGCTCGGGAGGCTTTTATACTGTGAGAAACTGAAGAAAGAGACCCGAGGAGTCCCCGTTCAACGAGTGACATTCGACACGTCCTTGATGATGACGTGGACCAATGGGAAGAGGACGGTGAATTTTTTCCGCCAATGGGGATTGATCTTGTGTTGGGATGATCAGGACCGTACAATATCATTTGGGACACGTGTCAGCGTGAGATCGGTGGTAATTTCATGTAGGCCTACAAATCACCTTCAGTCTTGACCGAAAAGAAGATAAGTGAATTTTAATATATAGATTAATTTTAAGTATCTAAGTAAGTAAATAATCAAAATGATGAGATTTAATTTTAATGTATAGATTAGATGAATATGATCTTTATTGTATTTCCAAAATTGATCAGTTCTGCACTAAATTTTAATTTAAATAAAAGGTAGTTCTTATTTTTTGACCAAAAAAATGAGATTTTCAATATGAATATTGTGCGTGAATTTTCAATTTATAAAATAATTGTGCTCTTTAATATCGTTTATATTCTATTTCATAATTTAAATCAAAAATTTGATCTTAATATGAAAGAGCCATGAAAAAATATTCATTATATGTTATTGATTAATTTTGATCGGCTTTTTTTATTTTTGTTGTTAAGAGGGTAATTTTGTCATATTTTGAGTTGGTTCAAGAAGAATCGAAACAACTTAGGATTTTGTTTAACAGATGTTATGTGACCTCTGTTTATTGTTAAATATAAAAATTAGGAGTTGAGACCGATTAACACTTTCAGAGATGCATTAAGAAGATTTTCATTAGGTTTATATATCGAGATATCAAATAAAGCAAAGATCATTGTTTTCGTCAAAGAGGGGGCAAATGCATACCAAAATTACCTGTATTCATCATGTTTATTGTATTTTTATTTCTCCAGTCACCGAAACAAATAAATAAGAATGGAAAAACAACAATATATCAAGTTGAATCCCTCAAAGTGGGATCTGGGTGTACTTGTTGGACTCCACTAGGTATATATGTTGTGTTGTTGTTATTGTTGTTATTCCGTTCTTATTGTTTTCAGTAATTTTTCAAGACGTACGACCAGTAAAATAAATCAACCTGTTGTATCAACGAGATGCAGCAACATAAAAAACAATGAAAGCAATAAAGATTAATAGCTCAGTTGGTTGACTACCTGAACTCCCACCTTGTTAGTGAGGGTTCAATTCCCTGCATTATAATCTTTTTCTCATTTCCCTTTCCCCCGCTCCCAAATTAAAAATGAAATACACCAATTTCAATTTCAAAGAGATTGACCTGCAAGAGTTTGAATGTAAATTAAGAGGTGAGAAAAAGTTACTTGTAGAGAAACCCTTTGATTGCCCTTCGATTTTTAAGTAAACACCTAAGGTAACTATTGTTCAGACACATATATAAAGTCTTTCCACGTACTTTGGCCAATCAGATTAGGATACGGGGCAAAATCAAAGCCACGTATTTCCGTCAATCAGATTAGGACACTAGGCAAAATCAAAATGATCATACTATATAAGTTATGTTGCCTTTCATACAATCATTTGATGTTGATATTGAATACGATCTCGCTCTTATTGACTTCAAAAAGTATAGAAAATTCACATCCTAAAAGAGTAATTTTTTAAAAATTTATAAAACATAAATTCTCACCTTCATATTGAAATTGATATGTTGTAGTGCTCCATCAATAGCGTATAAAGCCACCTTATTTTATGAAATTATCAATTGATTAATTCTTTCACGTGGAAAACTAATAAATATGTAAAGTTAGAATTGATTGTCACAAAAAAAGTAATCGACATAATTATGCTTAGAGAAATTTCGCTTATGTTCAATTCGAAAATGTCTTAGTTATGCTTCATAACTATAGATTAGATAATTATATTTTGTAATTATAGTTATAATAATATTTTTTATAATTCGGGTAGCATTTGTATACGTTTATATAATTTGTTATACAATTCACAGTTTTTGTTTAGCGTTTGTATATTTCGGTATATAATTTGTGCACAATATTTGTATAATTCACTATTCAATTCGCAACATTTGTATATTTTACTACACAATTTGATTCACACACAATTTTTTTGTAATCACATACAATGTTTGTATAAATTGCGCGAATTATACAAAATTCAAATTGTAATTACAACTAACATTTGTCACGAGTCATAATTAATTTAAATGGATTGCCATGGAAAAGTTACAAATTGAGGTATAGTTCATATTTATTGACATGCACTTGTTTTTTATGGTTCTTATGATTAATTTGTTTGAAACAATAAGACTGATATATATGAATAATTTTTTTTTTTATAATTTAATTAATTGACTATTTGACCTTTCATTTTATTTTATTCGTAAGAATTTTATTTTAGCCGTAAGAGTTTAATTCTTCAAATCAATAATTCTTTTTCAACTTAATGCTCACTTGACTTATGTTTGCTATTTTGAGCTCAGCAATTTTTTTGACGATAATGAAATATATGTTTATAAAAAATTTCAATCAATTACAGCGCAATCATAGAAAAATGTTTGGTATATAAAAAAAATATGTATTCATTTCATAATGACATATTTCAAAGTTAATGGACATATATATCAAATAAAGCAATATAACTAGTGGGTAAATTATTACATCTGATAGATAAATGAACAAATCAATCAAAATATTGAGTCCCAAAGGAAAAAGGAGTCTATATAAGATTAAGACACTTATATAGACATTCATTTTTCTCATTCTTGTGTGTTCGTAATAAATTAAATTAATAATATTATTTATATATAATTTTTAAATTAAAATTAACTATAAAAAAAGCAAACACAAAAATAGTACAGTAGACATATGAATAAGCTCA
>JAPFFP010000103.1:23405762-23433445 GCA_026153255.1 Solanum medicagineum | reverse complement strand
TATATAATTTTTAAATTAAAATTAACTATAAAAAAAGCAAACACAAAAATAGTACAGTAGACATATGAATAAGCTCACACGCAGTATACTTGTTTTTTTTTTCTTCCCAGCGGTTATTTTTTTTTATCTTTTCTATAATTTACACCATTTTATATAAAAGAGCTCTTTTGCTTTTCAACAATGGCGATCGCTTCGCCATCGGCTCCATCTTTCTCGGCATCTATCTGCTGTACTCGTACTGACTCAACTCCAGTTCGTTCACTTCGATTCTCGCCGATCCAAACTCGGCTTCAATCTCTGCGATTCACGTTGGCTTGTTGTCGGTCTTCCGTGTCTTCACCAAATGGATGCGACGACGACGGCGATCTCCAGTACGAGCTTCAGTACGGAGTGGGTAGTCATCATCGACGTCGAGGTTCGCCGGTGTTTGTTACGCTTCCGGTTGATGCTGTTAGTTTGCCGGAAGGGACGATGAAGAGGAAGAAGGTGATGGCGCAGTCATTTCGTGCTTTGGCGGCGGCTGGTGTTGAAGGAGTTGTGATGGAGGTATGGTGGGGCCTGGTGGAGAGGGAACTGCCTAGGGTTTATAATTGGCAAGGGTATTTGGATATTGTGATGTTGGCTAAGCGTTGTGGTTTGAAAGTTCGAGCTGTGATGGCATTTCATCAGTGCGGTGCTGGGCCTGATGACCCTTTCTGGTTGGTACACGTTCTGAAATTCTTCTGTTACTTTTGTTTGTATACCAAAAACAAAATGTTGTTTGTTTCAGGTTAACATTTGCTTTATTTTCTCCTTCTAACATGTTTTGTTTGTTTTCTGAAATTGAATATTAGTGTCAAACCACAAAAAAATTAACTTACATGGAATGCTTAGCTGCTAATAGTGATTGACTATTGCATGAATTTAAGTTTCTTCACTATTGACATTTATTAGTTGAATCTTTTGAATAACATTTTCTTTAATATGGTGGGATGCACATTTTTTCTATGGGCCTCTTTTGGTGTTCTAGTAAGCTTGTCATTTGCCAATTTGACTCATAATTGTGTACCTCTTTGTGTTCTAGCAAGCAATAGGGCTTGCTGGGGGGTGGGGGGGTGCTTAGGCAAGTAAGTGAAGCTTATGGGTTGTGTGGTTGAAATCCTAATGTTTGAAACAAAACTTAGGTATGTGTTCCATTTCACCTTATATAGCTCAAACGTCTTTAGTTTTAGTCATTGCATATTGGAATGGAGTAAGAGAAGCTGCTTGGACTGTCTTGAGTTAGATTCAACTGATGATTCTCCTTAAAATCGAACTAGTTGGCATATTATTTTATTGGGGTATACATTCAGAATGCTTAGTATTGTACTGTCTGGTTGCCTGGTACTGAAGGCTATGTATATTCTGTCAAGTTTCATCCTGTTACATATTGATTTCCCAAAAAATTGCTCATACTTGTGTGTCTCAGTATTGTACTGTCTGCTTTATGGAGGTTCAAATAAGATCATGGAAAAATGTTTTTTTTTTTTTTGTTTTGTTTGAACAACATTACTTGTATGTCTATTATTGAGGAACCATGATAACTAATTCTATGGGCCTGTGACTGCACTTAAATTTTCCTCAAAGAAGTTAAAACAATGGGTCCTCTTTTATATAAAAGCGGATTCCATAGTTAGTTTTCTTTCAGGAGTGGAAACTTTTAAAAGTTATTGTAGGGCAAAAGGTTCCTTGGTGAAGACTGGACAAAATTCTCGGACAAAATAAGAAAGGACACATGATTTGGAACAGAGAGAGTCGCTATTTAGGTAATTGACTCAATTTGATTTGTGAGAAAAGAAATAGATAGATTTTCATTTTTTGAAATTGATTGGGTTCATCAAAAGGAATTAAAGAAAGTGGCACAACTTGCATGGAGATATGGACGAACAAGAAAGTTTGACAGCCTCATCCATGTGGATAATCATTTGAGCAAAGTGTTTCTTTTTGGTATATAATTGGTATTCACTTTATAAGTATTATGCATCTAGTGTTCTCCATCTAACTTGTGCCATAATTCATCTTCCACTCCCTTTAGCAAAGACATCTGGGAAGTTGATATCATTAAGTATTTATTCATATATGTATATTTGGTAAGATCTTGTAACTCGTCAATATGGAGAGTTCCCAAATCTCTGTAATTGTGTGACTTTTATAAGGATATAATCTGATCTTTACCTTTTTGGTTACTTTGTAAATACACCGAAACTGGGTTACTTGTTGGGAGGTTGAATTATATAATTTTCTCACATGGGGCAGGTGCGTGGTTTTTTCTTAAATTACAGCTATCTGAAGCAACTATTTCGACATGTAGCCTGATTTTGGAGTTAAAGGATTTTATAAAGCTTTTGGGCTACTTCACTTGCTGTCTTGTAATTTTTGGGTTGAATGGCCGTCAAATTCTTTAATATGGGATAATAGCAAGCATGGTCCTAAGTCAAATGCTCATGGTCATCAATAAGCAAAAAAGAGTACCACCTGCTTGATCCATAGTAAAAGATCATTCTTGTAAATGATGGATCATGTTGCAAATATAAATAACTAAATAAATAAAAGTGTTAGTCTCTTTGAGTGAACCAGCAATGTTGTATGACAGTGACTTTTGGGCCACTAACATCTATTATATCCATGAGATGAGTGTCACTGGGATACACATGCTAACCTTTGCTGGATCTGACACAGGTACGGCACCATTTTGGGCTGTCCGAACACCATAGATGCTAACATTGATGTGTGGTCATACAAGATTAGGAATGATCACATTTCGCACAATGTGCATGTAGCACACATTGACAATTAAACAAGAGAAGGTCGGTTAAGTCATGTCTGGTTTCGACCTCCACATGCACAGGTTCGGAGGTGTGAAGCTATAGTTAATTAAGGGGTTCAAAAGGGACAAGGCAAACATAAAATCAAGTGGAAGGAAGTTATGTCGAAGACCTATAACCTTTTGTACCCACTTATATCTAGCGAAAAATGGGACATAGTAAAAAAGCAAAAGATTTATATAGACGATACCTAATAGTTGAGGTTGTTCTTTAGTCATGTTAATATTTTTACTTCAGGTCTTATGCTTTCTATTAGTCTTTAGTCGTATCTGGATTGAAATGCTGTACAAATATAGAGAAATTTTGGTACTAAATATTATTATTGTTGTTGTTGTTGTTCTCGTATAATAGGTCTAAGATGAGTTTATTGTTATTTTCATAGTCAGTCCAAACTTGCTTGAGATTAAGGAATTGTTGTTCTGCTTAAATGAGGTTGCATGATTTAACAAATACCATGGATTTACCTGTATAAACGTGCTATAGTATAAATGTCTAATAAAAAATCTACTCCCTCCTGCTCTAAAATAAGTGTCATTGACTCATCGTAGCAAACAAAAAAAAAGTCCCAAAGTTTAAGTATCACCGTAGGAATTCAACAAATTACTCTCTATTTCCAGCTATACCCTTATTTGCTATCTTACTAAGTGTTCAATTTTTAAGAGATCTATTAAATAGGGCTAGTTTATAAACTACATATTGTATTTATTGTTTTCTCAATGGACGTGATTTTCTGTAAGGTGACACTTTGGCACTGAGGGAGCACATGCCAAAAGATCCATTTGGATGTTTAACTGCCATTTTGAGTGCAAAAAATCACTTTATCGCCCTCGTTCTCTGCATAGGTAGTGTGAAATATGATGGTGGAAGAATGATCACAATCTTCGCTATGGATTTTCTAGCAATGCCATTTCTCCGCTGCGCCCATGCATGACCAGAACTAAACAGAAGTTGCTCTCTTTTTTATGGAGGTCGATTTGATAATTTTTAGTGAATTGTTGCTTTAGAATAGTGTATTTCTTCATCCAATCAATTTGGAGGTTTGTTAGATGGGTTACTTGACCCCCCCCCCCTCCCTTTTTTTTTTTGAAAAGAATGGATTCTATATTATTTCTCGGATAATGGGTTATGTTAAATCATTCTGTTTTTCGGTGCTTGTGGAGTGAAAGATACAGAAGGTTGTTATAAAATATCAAAGATGATATAGCAAGCATAAAAAGATGGTTTTATTTCTTGTATATTTGGTGTTTAGGGAGAATACCCTGTTGAATCTTGAATGTATAACCAACAAACTGCAGAGTATATAGATGCCAGTGTTTTGTTTAATCAAAAATTTGAATTATCTTAAAAAAGGAAAAGAAAAAAGCTTAATACTAATTAAATATATTTATGCTAAAAGCTGCAATGACTAGGTTAATTTCGTCATCAGTGATAGTTCTTCTTCAGTACTAGTAGAGAAATGAGTGTGATTATTAGTTGGTACCAATGGTTCCTACTCTGGCTATTTTTGTGGTTGGTAAGAGAATATGGAGAGTAAGTGTTTAGTTATGCAGAAGAGCATTTGTCTTCTGATGGCCACTTGGGAACTGATGGATCACTGGATTATCATCCAACAATAGCCTCTGTATTACTGAATGCTCTCTCCTCTATTTGTAAACCATAACTGGAAATTGGAATTATAGTTATTTAAGTTTCAATGTTTTGGGGTAGTTATCTTCTTGTTTTTCGTTTTTTTTTTTGGTAATTACGGTGGTGTCCGGGGACAGCTTGCTCGTGGCTGAAGTATTACACAGGATATATGCTACCTCTCACCAACACAAGTTTCAGGTAACTCTACATGCCAAGGCTTAGGTAGAGAGGAAGACATCATTAGTAAACTTTTTTTCCCTGGGATATGAACATGAGACCTCATGGTTCTCCTCCCACTTCATTGCCCATTAGTCTGCACCCTGGGGTGCTTGTTGAACTTTTTAAGCATTGTGCTCTCCTAATCTTGGTCTGCCTCTCTCTCTCCAGTTACATTAGAAATGATTGCTGCTAGTTAATGATTCACAATCTGAAAATCCCCCCCTTTTTGCTGCTGCTAGGATTCCTCTTCCTCAGTGGGTTCGTGAAGCAATAGATGAAGATCCAGATTTAGCATATTCAGACAGGTTTGGAAGACGGAATAGGGAATATATATCCCTAGGATGTGATGGTCTTCCTGTGCTGCATGGACGATCTCCAATTCAAGCATATTCTGAATTTATGAGGAGCTTCCGCGACACCTTCATAACATTTCTTGGTGGTGTCATAACTGTATGATGCTCACTTAATGCTTCATCTACTAACTTTTAATGGTATTATACCTATACAATTTGAATTTATGTTGCAGGGTATCCAAGTTGGAATGGGCCCTGCTGGTGAATTGAGATATCCTTCATGCCCTGTACAGAAGCTGGCTTGGACTTGGCGCTCACGCGAACTTGGCGAATTCCAATGCTTTGATAAGGTGTGAAAAAATGATGTTACATATCTCAATTGATTTTCCATGTCATCCCTATCCAACCAACATTGTGATTGTCTTCTTTTGAACTGGCAGTATATGCTTGCATCTTTAAATGCTTGTGCTCGGGAGATAGGAATGCGTGAGTGGGCCAATGGTGGACCTTTTGGTGCCAGCAATTTGATGCAAGATCCTGAAAGCACACAATTTTTCAAAAGTGACGGTTCTTGGAATACACCATATGGAGAGTTCTTCCTTGCATGGTACTCAGGGATGTTGCTGCTTCACGGTGAGAGGATTTGTAGGGAAGCAGAGATCATATTCCGTGGTCTTGAAGTTAATTTGTCGGGGAAAGTGGCTGGGGTTTACTGGCATTATCGTACACGGTCTCATCCGTCTGAGCTAACGGCTGGTTACTACAATACTTCAATTCGAGATGGTTTGCTGCCAATTGCTCGCTTGTTTGGCAAGTATGGTTTTTCCATGTGTTGTACATGTTTCGAAATGCAAGATGAAAAAGAGCAGCAGATGCATCCTGTCAGCAGTCCCGAAGGTTTTGTAAAACAACTTCTACTTGCCGCTAGGACATGTGAGATTCCCCTGCAAGCTGAAAACTCTGCCAGTAGCTTGGATGATGGATCGTTTCAACAGGTGTTACGGATGTCTAAGTTCTACTCAGTTGATCCAGGATCACCTACCTTCTCATTCAATTTTGTCAGGATGGAAAAGAACTTGTTTGAATATCAGAATTGGGCCAGCTTTACTCGTTTTGTGAGACAAATGTCAGATGCGAGAGGTTTTCGAGCCAAGCTAGGCTTCGGGGAAGCAAGGGCGGCTCAACACTAAAGCAGTGGCTTTAGGCCCCAAAAATTAGGGCCTCAAAATTACAAATTCTCCAAAAGAATCACCCGTCAAAATTTGGAACTCAAATACAAAAACATACATGTACATTCGAAAATGCTAGTAAGTTCAAGTAAGAGGCAAGGTTAAAAGGTATTTTGGTATATTTGATATAATTTTAATTTACAATCGTCAAATCAAATTAGGTCATTCTTTTTTAAAGGAAGAGATAATTATTTTACTATTAATTAAAAAGATATGTTTGTAGTTTATTTTATTTGTCCTATTATTTTCTGAGAGTTAATAAATACATTTTAAAATGTTAGTTAAAGTTTATACAGTTTGATTTTATAAAAAAAATTACGACAACTAAAATATAATAGAGGGAGTAATAATTTATTGGTTTACTCTTGGAGATACTTTCTTATGCAAATTAAATTACAAAATTGTACGCGTTCATCTCCTGCAGGTGTCCATGTGAATTTTGAAGCGAAAGGAATCAATCAATCAGTCCACTATAGACAAGGAAAATAAGGCGTCGTACACAACATCCATAATAAATAGTACACACCAATACAAAACTAATTACAGATTCATTCCAGATTTGAACTCCACGAATTTATCAGAACGCATTTACTTTATTGGGTCTAAATCAATTATTTCATTTATTTGTATGAATTTTTTTTTATTTTTACGTGATTAAAAATTATTAATAGATTGATTAATTTTACTATTTTGCCCTTTATTCACATTAATTAGTTTTTTAAACAACTTTGAATCTCCAAAATTTACTTGAACTTCCAATGGTCATATTTAGTTACAGGGATAAAATGGAAAAAAATTAATAAATTCAATTTAGTGAGCCATCAAATAATATACATGGGATGGTGGGAGTACTAGTTTAGTGGCTTTCTTTTTAACACGTTTCCTCGACTATAGCCACAAATATACTTTAACCATTGGAAAAATTACTTAAGTAGATCGTTTTAATAAATAATTATTAATTTTAATGATATTTTTTATTTATTATCACCTATAGCTATATATATCAATGCTACACTTGTATTAAAAGTGCAATCATGCCTTCAATATAAATATATTATAAATGTTTAGTAAAAATAATTTTTTATTGCTATAAATCGTAAATATTTTCTTAATCTAGTATATCTATGTAATAGATTGACTTGAAATTTTAAATAAGTATGTCTCTACTACTCTTTCATTTTTCATCTTAGGTGACTTAATTAACAAGTATTAAAATATTAAACACACAACGCAATCTCGTTGACACAATTACTAAAATATATTAAGCTCTACTAATTATGTTTAAACAAGTAATAAGCTAGAGAAAAACCAAACTAAATTTTACTAAAGCAGATAATTAATACAAAGTCAATTTTGCATCATTATTTGGCAAAGAAATGCAAGAAAAATTGAAAAAGCATTATGGATCCCTGCCTAAGTTAAGTTTAGTGACCTACATTTATATATGTCAAACTATATACACTAAAAGGAAATAATGATTAAGGAATACCCCCCCCCCCCTCCGGGGAAAAAAGGGGCGCAATTTTAGTTGAAAAAAATTCATTAATGCGCAACTTTTGTGAGAATTCCCAAAATATGCAAAAAAAAAAAAAAAAAGTACGTGAAAAAAAGGAATTTACATGCATATTATTAACATAAATCATCAACAATATATTTGATGTAATTCTATAAAGGTGAAATCTAGAAAGAATATGATATATGTAAATCTTATTCTGATATTTATAGGCATAGAGGCTATACGTTAACTTAAATTGTATTTTAAAATAATTAACTCTCTATGATCAATGACAGTGGTACATAGTAATTGACGCAATAAATTAGGACATTTATATATGCATGGAGAGTTGACTTTTATTTTAAGGTGACAAATGAATTGAAATGCATTTTATTTTATGAATAATTCAAAGAAGTAATCGATTGAAATTTGTATAAAGACAGGCGCACTAACTCGTAAGAATTGTGAAATAGTACCAAAAAATGCAACTATTAAAGCAGCTATTTTCATGAATATAATTTCAAGTAACTCAAACAAAATTTGAAGTTCTTTTTTTTTTGTTTGAGAAATATGAAGACTCTTTTTTTGGTTATTTGTCTCCTTTTCATTTTTTCATGGCCAGGTGAATAATTTTACGATTATTATTTTGTATACTATTGGTCTACGATAACTTTAAACAAAAAAAAAACAATAAAATTGGATTCATATGACCAATCTCAATTTATATAAAATCGAGCTCTATCGTTAATAATTATCAAGTTTCCTTTTTTGGTTTTCTATAGGTTGTAGCAATGGCATAGAAGATGTCGCAAGGCTACATAACCAGCAGAGAGAGGTACTTTCTCAAGTAGGTCAACTTTTATTAATTATTAACATTTTAATTTTTACATGATGCTCGATATTTATTTTAGGACTCAATTAATTTAAATTCGTGTCAGAAAGTTTCACTTCCACTCCATTGTATCCTTATTCAATGGCATCCGAATAGTATCTCTTTGCATAAAAAGGTGTTCAATGGCAGTAAATCTTAAATTATGATATCTAAAGTTGTGTATTTATGTAATTTATCCATATATATAATCTCGTATTAAAATATGGTTATAATTACATTTCTTCATTTACCAAATTTTTCATTATTATCACCCATTTTCAAAAAATTTAAAAATCCTTTTTTTTCCATTCAGATTCGCCAAATAAGTAATCTGTATACGTTGATTCTGACTCTTAAATTATCTCTATATTCAATGTATCATGCTTTAAATATTACCTGCTGATACATAAAAAGTCTAATTTTTGTATTCAAAACTGAATGAATGTATCTGAATCACTGAATTAGTAGTGTATCCAAATTACCATATTATTAAAGAGATTTCCATAGATTGAAAAAGACAAGAAAAAATAGTAATTAACTCTTTGCACTGTAAGTCCACCTTATAGTAATGGAAATAGATCAACCTTGTCAACAATGTCTTTTTGCTTTTCCTTATTATTAATTATAAGTTTTACTCGTTATCGTCTATCAGTGCATATAACTTAATCATCGCCTGGCCCCTCCTTTGTTATTAGGTGATTAGCCAAATGAATATACGCAAGCTTTTAGAGGTGGATGTGCATGTGGACTACAATGGTCAAGGTACAGCAAACACTGCACATACCCCAGGCAAAGGGAACCCTCCTAGAGGAGCCAATAATTCTAATTAATTTTAAACTATCATAGTACTATATTATCTATAAGTTTATTTGAATATTATCATGTATGTTATGAGGCAAAAATAAATGTATTTCCTATATACTGCGCTTAATTATTTATGTGATTTACAATTAATGTGCATGGGTATATTCAGAGTGTATCACAGTGAGAAACTTCCCTCGTATTTCCAACTTAAAACTTGTTTTCAGAGGTTTTTGGGGTTATAGGTTCGAGAACGTTCACCTTTTGAATGTATACAACAAATTAATTGATTTACAATAAATATACTCATGTTATATATATATATATAAATAAAAAATTATAAAAAAATATACAATAACTATACAATATAAATTACTTATATATGAACTATAAATTGAATATATATTATGATACAATATACTTAAAATATGCACTGAGTATATACTAAATGACCTTTTTTTAATAATTAAAATGATCGAAGGATCATAAATCATAATCCACCGAGAAATTGCTCTGCTGCTCCACAATCATTTAGGAGTCCGACACCTAAAGGGCATATTTTTCAGCCCTATGTATTAATAGGAAATTTCTTAAAAATATATATCAAAATGGATTATTCGTCCATCGTCAAATAAACTATGACATGATCAATTAAGGTCTCCTTCATTTCTTTTGTTTATTAATTGAATTATTTTATTTTTTTAAAAACTTTTTAGGGGTTCATTCAATGCTTAAAGAATTTCCTAAATTTGTTATTTTTTCAAAAATTTAAGAGGTTAGCGCAATGTAATATTATATATTGAGGTAATTTCGAAAAGTATAATTTGAAATTTATTTTTTTAACATCAAATTCTTGAGATGATCTCGAGTTATTTTTGTATATTTTGTGTCTTTTATGTTTATATTTACTTTATTAAGGATGATCCAAATTTGATTTGATTTGATTTGATCCAAATTTTAAATAAAATTAAAATCAATTAATTATATCAAACAAAATCAGAAAGTATAATTAAAATTTAAAGTGATTATATTGAGGAGGAGAGAAAATTAGTGGAAAATGAGATTTTCTTGTCAAAATTGGTGAGGTTTTTTTTCCTAACTTGTTCCGTAACTATAGTTAAGAGGTTTGTGAAAAATAATTTAAGAAAAAATTACACGGAATGATGAACATTTAATGTTTATTATATATTTCAGCTATAATTTTGATGAACTATTAAAATGTGGCTACAATTTAATTAATTTTGCTAGAATTTGTATAATTCGATTTCTTATTGTATAAATTTAGAATTCGTATATCCTTACCTAACTATTTTTTGTATACAGTTTGTTGATACAATTTCTTTGTATAAATTATGAAAAATTCATAACTGTTAAGTATTTAAAAACGTTAAAGAAATCACATAGCAAATAAGTGTACAATTTTTTGATACGTTTGATTTGCATAATTTATAAAAAAATTAATAAAAGTTATCTATTTGTATACAATTTATTGATGCATTTGATTTGTACAAGTCATTAAAAATTCATAATTGTATACATAGAATTTGTATCTACTTATCCTATTTTGTATATTGGCAAGTGAATATATAAACAAAAATACTCATAGCAAATGAAACTATAGACATGAAACAAAATGGGCTAAGGAGCATAATTAAGTTATTTCTCTTCGCTATTTCAAAAATTTGTTGTTAATTTAATCTACATCTTTAAATTTTAAATATGACAAGTATCACTTATCTAAATAACATTTAAGGAAATAGAGTAAAGAACGTAACAGATAAAGGCAAAATTCAAAGTATTTTCAATTGCAATCTTATCTAATTGCAAACTTATTTAATTACAAATTTATCAAGAATGAATATAACAATTTTCAAGTATTTTTCTAGTTTGAGAAGTTACGAGTGCTAGTAATATGAAGATTCTTTTTTTTTTGTTATGGGTCTAATTTTCATTTGTTCTTGACCAGACAAATTGACTTTACGACTTTTTTCTTTTATATAATATCATTAAAATTGAATTTAAATAAGAAAAATATACTAGATAGCATAGCTACGGAGAGAGGTAATTTTCTCAAGTAGACAATTTTTATAGATTATTATTTGAGCTTTGTGAATGATTAGTAATTAAATATATTAATTTTAGTGATAGAGTAATTAGTAATCGTTCGATAAGGATTTGAGTTTTCATAGAATTATTTATGTCAGGAATTGAATTGTCTTAATTTGAAATTTTTTAAAAGAATTCATGTGTAATCGAGCTTCACTATGAATATCAAATATTAAATATAAAATCAAAATAAACATCAAAAAATATATTTAAAATTATAGAAGGTTATATAATTATATTTGTCCCAATTCTCACACTTGAGAAACTTAAACAATATGTCTCTTTTGGTACTTCACTTTCCACTATATAAGAAAGATAACTAGTCTTTTTTGGCCTTCAATTGATGTTTGATCTGGTTAAAATTCGATTAATTTAAATTTATATTAAAAATTTTTACTTTAAAATAAAACACTTTTTATTAAATCAAATTTATTCTCAATATTAAAACTCGAAATTTTTAATTACAAATAAAAAAATACATATTACCATCGATTATTATTATTATTATTATTATTGTTATTGTTGTTGTTGTTGTTGTTTTATTTTGTCTTTGTGGTTTGGTGACTGGCCAAATAAATATGCGGAAGCTTTTAGAGGTGGACGTGACGTTGGACTACGATGAAGGGGGACCAAATTATTCACACATCCCAGGCAAAGGGAATCCTCCTATAGGACCCAATAATGCTTATTAATTTTTTACTATAAAAGTTTATTTGAATATTATCATTTAAGTTAGGCAGCAATATAAATGTATTTTCTTTATATAATTATTGAGAAATATCTTAATTATTCTTTATTTTTATAGTTTGAGTAATCACATTTCGTAATTATAGTTGTAATAGTGTTTGTATAATTCACGTCGCGTTTGTATACGTCCATATAATTTGCTATACAATTTAAAGAGTTAATATATTATGCTATAGAATTTGATTCGCGCATAACAATTATATAAATCACATAAATTATATAAAATTTGATCTATAATTACCGCTTATAAATATTTATCGTAAATCATAATTAATTCAAATGTTACGTTTATTTATGTAGGTTGTTTTTCCAACGACGAAGGGGTCAAAAGTACATTAATCATGGATCATCATATCCTTCACACATCACATTTTCAAATAATGATCCAACGCATGACAGAGATTGCTCTCTTCTCACGGAAAGTTAACTCTTTTTCTTCTTCTAATTATAAGATATTACAATGGAGATTACGAATTATTTAACTAAAATAGTAAAATAATTATGTTTTATGCTTAAACTCAATAAATCAAATGAATTGTGATATAATTTAAAATGCGAATTATAAAATTTAAATTCTAAATTTGTGTTTGACACTCCGTAATATATATTTTTTTCATGGTCAGTGTCCAACTGCCAACATGTGATTTGAGCTCATTTTCAGGTTTATATTAATGAGTAACAAATACTCCATTTGTTTTAATTGATGTGGTCAAGTTTAATTTAATGAATAATTTAAGAACTACATATTGACTTTGATATCACTAAAAGAAACATAAAAAAATTTAAAATTTTTAATTATTTTTAAAGATTGATATTTGTATATCTTTTTTTTTTTACATTAATATATTCGCTGAAAATTTACGAGTGGAGTATGATAATTATACATTTATCTCACGGAGATTAAAAAATTATTTTTAAGGACCCTTGACTCAAATGCAACTCAATAAAGTAGCTAATTATGAAAAAGAAAAATGGCAACAAAGAAAAATATGAAACTAACAAGGAGAAAAAAAATGTAGCTACAATAAAATAATGTCAAGATAAGATGATTTTCTAGAATTTTTCAGTTTCTTTTTATCAACTTCTTATCGTGGAGAGGTAGAATATTTATCATGAAACAAAATTAGTACACATTGGTGGTTGGCGTGTTTGGTATGAAGAAAAATATGTTTTCAAATTATATTGCAGTTCATTATCTCTTCCTCATCGTCCAATACTCTTCCTCCTTAACCTTCACAACCTCGAACTAGAATAGTTAGAATAGAGGCATTATTGGGGAGGACTTCTTTGATCACAATTCTCATTAGCTAGTTACCTGACAAGGATACAAATCAACTCCTTATATAGAATATAAAATATCATTTAAGAGAAAACATCCTCTATCTATTAAGATACTTGTACGACATATAAACCAAGGATTTCTCCCCAATTAATCCAGCCTCACTTCCCACCACATTCCACTCTCTAATGTTTTGGTAAATAGCACTTGAGATAATATTTTTTACTTATTTATTAAATATTAAAAATTAAATAAAATACCTAGTATTTATTTTTCATGTAAAACATTTTCCCCGGCACCAAACGCATCCTAAAGAAAGTAAGGAAACAGCTCATAATACTTGTGTCCACATCATTTTCTACATGGCCCACTTTTATCTGCAGCCCAAGAATATAGCTGGCCCATTTAGTAGATGATGACCCGAATTCTTACCTTACCTTCACTGTGTACCTTCTTCTTCAACTGTTTCTCAACTAACACTTGAAAAATACGTTCAAGTTTTAATCTCTCTTAATTAATCACCATCTTACCTCATTATTCCCTTAATTAATTCCCTTATTCATAACTCCCAAAATCACCATATATATAAAAACTTGAATTCTATCTGAAATCCTTTACATTAATCAAAATTTCCGATTTAGTCCACAAACAATGCCGGGAATAGTTTCCGTCAAGACGCCACCGGAGGTTCCGCCGTTGAGAGTATCAGTACCGGAGGAGACTAATGGTCGGGTCGGAACAAGTTCGGACAGATCCGAACCCGTTATCCCGAAGAGCAACTCGCCTGCACCGAGGAGACCTCCTTCACCGTCTCCGTCAACTTCACGGGCTAAGCCGTCACCGGATCGGAGCTCAGGGAAGAAGAAATCTCCGCCGGAGAAGGTTGTTATTGACGAGTCGTCTCTTGACAATCCCGATCTCGGACCGTTCCTGCTTAAGTTAGCACGTGATACGATTGCTTCCGGTGAGGGACCGAACAAGGCGTTGGATTATGCGTTGCGAGCTGCGAAGTCGTTTGAGAAGTGTGCGGTTGAAGGTGAGCCTAGTTTGGATCTGGCTATGAGTCTCCATGTTGTTGCAGCTATTTATTGTAGTTTAGGGAGGTTCGAAGAAGCGATTCCAGTGCTGGAAACGGCGATTAAGGTGCCGGATGTTTCAAAAGGTGCAGATCATGCGCTTGCGGCGTTCTCAGGCTATATGCAGCTTGGTGATACTCATTCCATGCTTGGACAGTTGGATCGGTCGATTGAATGTTACAAGGATGGTTTGAAAATACAAATGGAAGCTTTAGGAGATACAGATCCGAGAGTAGCTGAGACTTGCAGGTATTTATTAGTTACCATAACGTCTCTTTGCTCCTTTTTTATATGAAATTGTAGAGCTGAACATAGGTAAATGATTATCATAGCTGGCCTCAATTGATTCGAGATTAAGGCATAATTGATTAATAACGTTTAACTTATCAGTTAAGATGTAATGCATATTGCACTTCCTTAGTTTTAAGCTGTGTTCATACTGTGAAAGATATTATCATTTGATGCATTTTTTAGGATTCAGATGAAATATGATCAATAGAAAACAGTGGCAAATATAATACAATCGTACTCGTGTAATTCCTATATCCAGTTATCTGAGTCAAATTTGGATAAAATGCATTTTTCCAGGGAAGGGAATTGGTTCTTTAGGAAGTTTTTTTAGCAGATCCATCTGATTGAGGTTAATAATTTATCCAACTTGTCCAATGCTAGTATAATGTTCTTTCTCTAATAAAATACTTTTTGCTGTACTCATAGAGGATAGTCATGTGATTTTATACTAACTCTGTCTTTCTGAAATAAAGGTTCATGCTTTTACTGTTCTTTCTCAACGGTGGCTATAGCCCTTTAATGTTGGCCACATGTGTTATACTGTTCTTTTCACATGTTATCTGTTAGTTGGCTTTAAACATGTTCTTTTTCCTCATAAATTTTCTTATAAGCAAAACTGAGACTTAAGATAAACTTTATTTATGGGACTTCGATGAGAGGCAGATAGTGGTATATGTTGGCAAAGGCGGTGTTCATTGGTGTCTGGGTGTTATGATGGTACTGGGGGATTAACTGTCAGAACTAAGGGATACTCATTGTTGCTAAGTACCATTTGGAGCAGATTCTGGCAAGTTAGGGTTTGAGCTGCGTCACATCTAATTTACACATTTAAGATGCATGGCTTGTGCTCTTCAGTTAGTTTATGTTTGTTTCCCTCAAAATATATTCAACAATTTGTATACTCAGCGAGATCAATTTCTTAAAAATATTCAATGAGTATTACATATATATAGGTGTTTAATATAGTAGGCCCTGAAACTATATTTGGCCGTTCAATGTTCATGATTGCTGTTTATAAACTAAGCCATTAATATAATTATTTCGTATGGATGGGATTTATCTATTTATATGGCTGCTTTAATTTCGCGGGCCTAGATAATATTTCTTATTACATTAGCTAGTTTGTGTAACACTCTTCTTTTGCAACTTTTAATTGGCAACTATCTTTGTGATTCGTAGGCTCTAATTGAGGCAACTGAATTGGAAATTATGCAGGTACTTGGCTGAAGCTCATGTTCAGGCAATGCAATTTGATGAAGCAGAGAATTTGTGCAAGAAAACACTGGAAATCCATCGTGTCCACAGTCCACCAGCTTCTCTTGAAGAGGCAGCTGATCGTCGTTTAATGGCTCTCATATGTGAGGCTAAAGGCGATTATGAGGCTGCCCTTGAACACCTTGTACTTGCTAGCATGGCTATGATCGCTAATGCACAGGAAAACGAGGTTGCAGCTATTGATGTTAGTATTGGGAACATCTACTTATCTCTGTCTCGTTTTGATGAGGCTGTCTTCTCCTATCAAAAGGCACTTACCGTTTTCAAATCATCTAAGGGTGACAACCATCCCTCAGTTGCATCTGTCTTTGTAAGGCTGGCTGACCTGTACTATAAGACAGGAAAACTGAGGGAATCCAGATCCTATTGTGAAAATGCCTTGAGAATATATGCAAAACCTGTGCCTGGAACAACTGCAGAAGAGATTGCTTGTGGATTGACGGAAATTTCAGCTATTTATGAGTTATTTAATGAACCTGAGGAGGCATTAAAACTCTTGCTCAAGGCAATGAAACTTTTGGAGGATAAACCAGGGCAACAAAGTACAATTGCTGGCATTGAAGCACGTATGGGAGTTATGTTTTATATGGTTGGAAGATATGAAGAAGCACACAGCTCATTTGAAAATGCTGTAGCAAAACTCAGGGCTGGCGGTGAGAGGAAGTCAGCCTTCTTTGGGGTTGTTTTAAATCAGATGGGATTGTCTTCTGTTCAGTTGTTCAAAATAGACGAGGCTGCAGAATTATTTGAAGAAGCAAGACGAATTCTGGAACAGGAGTGTGGTCCTTGTCATCAAGATACCCTTGGTGTCTATAGCAATCTTGCAGCAACTTATGATGCGTTGGGAAGGTAATGTCTTATTTTAAAATATTGCCTCAAGTACTTGGATAAACCTTGCTGATTTAATCCACTAATTTATTAAAAATGCATTGATACGTACTAGTTTTTGTAACCTTTGGAAATTAATTACCCCCTTGTTGATTAGTTTTCATTTTGTGAAGCATTTTTATAATAGCTCTTTAGTGCTTACGGTATCATGTTTCTTCTGCTGGGATTTTGACTAGAAAATTGAGGCATATCACAATTTCTGTATCTTCATTTCTTTCCCTCTTGGTTCAAAGATTGGACGTAATCTTTGGGATGTTGACTACTTTAGTGACATATATCGTACTTTAATTGAAAATCTTCCAAACTTGATGCTACTTTAGTGACCATATATAGTACTTCAATTTAAAGACAAATACATACTTGAACATATATAACTATATGATGATCTGTAACTTTTAGAGGTTCATCTGCCTAGCTCTCTTACTGTTCTTCCAAGGAAAATATTTCCTTCCCAATCTGATACCAATATTCAAAATTTAAATCAAACGAACATTTCTACAATGTACATGCCTTGCTATGAGACATGCATATATTTAAAGTAGCATTATCACTATAAGCATCTTCATTAATATCTAACTATTCTGATTGTATTTTCTTTTTAAAACAAATTGTTTAGAGATTCATTATGTTATGTTCATTCCACATGGAACCACGTGTGTTTGTTGGATTGGTTGGAGGTTATGTGCATTGTTGTGAAGTATTTTTGTTGCTGTGATTCTATTCAACTTGTCTTAAAAAGGAAAAAAATATAAGAAAGAAAGGGAGAGACCTCATTTTATGTCAGTAATTAAAGCAAGATGTATTGTTCAGTTGTGTGATCTTAACTAAATACCAATTCAGTTAATATTTTGGGAGGGAAATGCACACAGATTTGCTGGTATCTTCCTTTCAACAGCGTTGTGATGTTCAGTTTACGTCTATCTTATGTATTGCAGAGTTGAAGATGCTATTGAGATTCTGGAATATGTTCTTAAATTGAGAGAAGAGAAACTTGGAACTGCAAATCCTGATTTTGATGATGAGAAGAAAAGGCTGGCCGAGTTATTGAAAGAAGCAGGCAAATCTCGCAACAAAAAGGCTAAGTCACTTGAGAACCTTATCGATCCCAGTTCTAAAACGACAAAGAAGGAGACCTCGAGGAAGTGGTCCGCCTTTGGGTTTAGGAGTTGATTGTATAAATTGGAATGCATTTTCTGTAACATAGAAGATCATGTATAGTGCTAATCTGTAATTTGTGAGGTATGTCGTTTGTTGTCTATTTGAATTGCCATTGTTGTTCATTTTCGTTATTGTTCAATTGGTTATTGGTGTGACTTTGAAGGTGTTCTGCCAATAGTGCAGTTCTTTCATTTCCTCCTCTCTTTCTCTCCTACATTCCAGGAAAGTTGAATTTATATGCAACTAAAGTTGAAGCATCAATATCTATATGTTTTTTTTTTTTTTTATGTAGTAGCATTCCAATTTATTCTTTTCCAATGTTAATTCATCTCTCGGAAGAAGGTAATTGTCATGATGGGGGAGTCAAGTTTTGAATTTTTGAAATGGCGAATTTAAGCATGTTTTGTTTCCGCGAACTTGTTGATTGTCATGGGGCAACTTCTACAGTGTTTGATCTTTTGATTTTCATTGTTTGCGTTAGAAAATTGATTAAAATCAAGTTCTATTTTGAGCAAATGGTAAAAGACGTCAAAACTATCTTTTTTCGCTAATTTCATATATTGAATATTTATTATTCTCTACACTTATCTAATTCATATTGAAATACACCTTATTGCTGAATTGATCAGATATATTGTTATACTTATAATTGACAACAAATACGTATAGGCCAACTTAACATTGAGATATATTTTGATAATTAAAATATGAAATACGAAATACGTCAAGTGATAAATAGTTATAGATAAATAGAATAAACATAGTTGATGTATGTAATTCAAAAAAATAATAATAATGCAATAACAAATGGACCTGCAACTCAATAAATGCTGCTCTGAAGTTTCTACAGTTCTCTGACACCAGAAAAAGTTGTTGCTATTTTCAGAAAAATTCACAAGAAGTTTGGTACCTAAAGATCCATAAAGTTACACTTCAGTCCTCATGTTGGAGATGGATTTATTGATTGGTTGTACACTTGTACTTTTCTTTCGAAAATAACTTTTTATCTCATGAGAAACTAGTAAGGTCTTCATATGCTCTGTTCTTTTCAGGAATTACTTATGAAATTTCATTGAATATATTATTGTTGTTGTTATTTATACACTTGTATTTTATTTTTCGAAAATAGCCTTTTTATCTTCACAAGATAATAATAAATTGTGTGTACTCTATTTTTCCTAGACCTTATTTGTGAGGTTTCACTGAGTATGTTGTTGTTTGTACACTTGTACTTGAGCTTGTTGTACAAGAAGGCCCATCAGCATTGTGGCCCAAAACTTTTTTATATGCAGAAGGCCATTTGTAATGGGCCTAAACCTTGATGGGTACAAGAAAGCCCATTGGACTCAATTTCACGGCCCATGGATTTATGTATCTAATTCAAGATACCACATATCTAAAATAGTTCTGAAGTGGAAACTTGCAAATTTTTAGACACAACTCATATGTCCAGGGGCGGAGGCACATAGTACTGAAATGGTTCATTCAAATCCTCTTCGATGAAAAATTATATTATTTTTATATGGTAAAAATAATTTTTTATGTATATATAATAGATGTCGAACCCCTTTCGGTTAATTTGTGTGTCTACTTCATAAAATTTTAAACTCCCTTACAGAAAATCCTAGATCCACCACTGAATATGTCATAAATGGTGGTTCAAAAGTTGAGTATTTGTGCACTTCAATCTCGTCTTTCAAACGCGAAACGTTTAATTTATTATCCCATATTCTCAATATAGTAGTATAACGAAATACTAATAATAAATCATAACAAGTTAAAGGAGACGACATACATAAAATTTTTATACGACGTGCATGATCACTTCTTTTAAATACGTTGCGCAATTGTCTTCTTGTATGATCTCATGTAGCCTTCATCTTTTTTAAGCTTCGCTTTCTTTATATGATATTTTTAGCCATATCATATCTAATATTTTTGGTTTATCCAATGCATATTATATGGTTTACATTTCAAGTATAATGTCAACTCATTAACATTTAAACTATATCAATTAAATTAGCCATTAATTAAGTTAAGCGTGTAACATATTTAGTTAATTTTCAACCTATGTATAGTCACATCATGCATTGAATCAAGCTATGTGGTTAAAAAAAGGCCACTCAATGTGTAGAACCGATTCAATATAATGGTGTCTTTCTATTTACCATTTTAAGAAGAAAGCAAAAATATACAAAATAAAACCAACATTATCATATTCTAACCATGATGTAACATATGACAATTTTGGTCCATTCATCTAGATTTAAAAAAAAAAATCCAAAAAAGTGAGGTAATATTTGGTGCTAATGAGCTTAACCTCTATGAAGACAAAGAAAATGTGCAGTGATAACAACAAAACTATTTCTAAATACGAGAAACGGAGTCAGAATTTGAAGTTTATAAGTCCAACCTTAATAGAGAACACATAATTTGTTGTAGTTATTGATTCAGAATTAAGTAATTATACAATATCTAATGAATTTCCTAATACAAATACATGATCTAAGCAAAAACTACTGAATTCATCTAAATCCATAATTTGAACTTTACGAAGACAGCAAAAAAAGCAACGATAACAGCAAAACTATTTTGAGATACGAGAAATAGAGTAAGAATTTGAAGTTTATAGGTCTTAAACTTAATAACAAACACATAACTCATTCTAGTTATTGCTTGAGAATTAAGTAGTTATACAATATCTAATGAATTTCCTTATACAAATATATGGTCCAAGTAAAAACTATTGAATTCGTCTAAATCTATAGTTTGAAGATTGTGGAGTAAATTTTAAAAAGATAATAATTTTCTTAAATTTTGTCTTTAAAAAAAAAAAATTAAACTCCAACAACTGGTCCATATAGGTTTTTGGGTGAAATTTCAATCACATATCCACGGAACTTCATGTTTTTTTTTCGAACGAAGTTTCATGTCCAATATACAACAATAATATACTCCGTGGAATTTTATAAATGAGGTCTAGGAAAGGTAAAATGTACGCAAATCTTACCATTACCTCACAGAGATAGAGAGTTTGTTTTCGAAAGACCCTGTCTCAAAAATATCAAACTTTAAAAGCAGAAGATACTAAACATGAGAAAAGAAAACCGACTAAAGTAGAAAGCAAATGATAATATATAAACATAATAAAAATAATAAATATAAGCTGGACAAATACAAGTTCAAATTTTTAAAAATTATTTTTCAACGAACATCAAAACTCATATGATTTTTTTTCTTCAAATTTCAACTATTTTTATGACCAAACATTATAACTAAATCTTTTTAAATATTTCAAGAATTGTTTCATAAAAAGGGATTGTGTTATTTTGGGTTTATTCTCACATGGTGAATTTTTTGCACCCTTCAATTTGCTGTAAATTTACGTGCATTGATGAGACATGTGATAAGTTTTATTATGTTTTTCATGGAAAAGGGAAACAAGAAAAATAGGGTGACATAAATTGGAGGGAAAACAAAAAAACATGCCTAGAAACTTTATTGTATCACTGTAGACATGGTGTTTTTTTTCAATTCAATATTTTTTTTTTCATTGATTCGAATTCAAGATCTGTGATTAAACGAGAAGCAACTTCGTTCGTTTTGCTGGAGCACATCCTTTTTTGGGGTCCCATGGACACGTTCCTATCAACTCAATAATTTCTAGAGAAGTATTGGAAAGTTTTTGGCACAGGTTTTAAAGTGGAGTTGGATTTATGGAATATTGGAATTCTGATTTTTTGATGTTCACATGTTTAAACATATATTCCTAATTCCTCTTTCCACTTTATCCACTTGAAGTTCAATTTAGGGCGCATACAGAATTTTGATCAAAATCCAATGAATTTAAGTTCAATTTAATGTATATACAGAATTTTGATCAAAACTCGATGAATTTAACTTTCAAATTTTGATCTCAAAATTATTATGAGTTTATAAACACAATATGAATTTACATAGTGATCAAAAATATCTTTAACGTCGAAAAATAAATAAATAAATCGAAAGAAATAACTGGACATAATGGTTCATGTCATTTAATTCTTATGGAACATGTATGCTGTTAGAGGCATGTTAGAGACGTAAGTTCAGTTCATGTAAGACTGTACTTAGTTTATACAGAATTTGTGTCGGTTCACAATATTATGCCTTTTGAAATTTATAATGTACAAGTTTATGTGTTACAAGGTTTAGTTCCAACATAATTTATATTGATTGAGGCATCTTTGAGATTCTAAAGAAGAGAAAAATATTATAAAATATATTCTTTTTAGTACAAATATTGATTTTACAAAAAAGCTATTGAGTTCATCTGAATTCATGAACTCCTACTCAGCTCCGCCTCTGCCACATGAGTTTAGTTTCAGAACTCGTAAAGCTATACCTTCAGTTAATTTTTACTCAATTTATACATAAATAATTAAAATTAATTTAATATAAAAAATCATGCTCATTTTGAATTTATCGTGAAAATATCATATTTACGATGACACTCATTCTGAATTTATCGAGGAAATATCAATGTCTCCAATATTGATTCCATGCACGAAAGTAAACGCATTTTGGGTTATCCATTAGAAAGAAAGTGTTGTAAGTAAGTGCCTATATATATTCAGAGTGAGATTAAACAAACTTCACATCAAACTTAAAACTGAAATTAAGTGTTAAAATGAACTACATAATATATATTGGATGCACCATTTTTAAGCAAGAAAAATAAATACCTTTAACAACTTGTTTTCACACATCTACAATTGAATAATTATTATTTCCAATAGTACAACAATAAATTTTAAAAATAAAGATATATAATTCACCCTTTTTTTTTAAGCCCATTGCAAATTGTCTGGCCATAATTTGCAAAAAAAGATTATTGGTGAAAGGGGCGGTGGCTAAGGATGTAAAAGTTCTATGCACATTAATTGAATATGTATTCTTTTTTTCATTAATGAAATTACTCTTGCAAAAGTCATTTTGAATACAAACATATCCTTTCCCTCTCTTCACTTCTACTTGTTACTATTTTATTTATCAAAATTAAATTATATGAATTTTAATCAATTTATATTTAAAATATATTTTTTTATCATATTAATATAAAAAAATGATAACTTATAATATTTTTCATATAATTTTCAACTATCTAAATTTTATATATATTAAATATTAAATTCAACTATTTTAATTTAGCTTTGAAGTCTATTATGATCTCAAAAAGCAAAAAAATAACAAATAAAAATGAACTGAATAATACATACTAACTCAATTAATTTAAATTTATATAAATTATTATTAAAGAAAAAGAAAATTTTATGATGATTTATTTTATTTTACCTTTTATTAAGATGGAGAGTTTATATCCTTTTCATTTGATAAAAGTTGTATACAAATTGATTGGGCACACCTAATGCTCTTTTCCTCTTTTCAGTTTTCAATTAAATATGCATTATCTCCATTTATTAATTAATTTAAATTTACATCATATAAAATTCATTAAAAAAAAATTATTCTCATGTTATTCGGACACAATTGATGCTCTTTTTCTCCTTTCATTTTCTCATGTGCTTTTTTATTTTATTTAAGATTCAATTTTTGCTAACTCGAATAATTCAATTACGTGTCATTAGCAAATCTTATTAAACGGAAAAACACCCTTCTAGAAATTCTAATAATTTAAAAAGGCTCGTGCTTAATCTTTTTTAATTAAAAGTAAAAGGACACGTATTTTTTTTGGTTTAATTAATTTCACCAACAACACACTTCATAACTAACAGGTTAATTAAAATTTGTTTTTTCTTTTCAGAGACAGTTGAAGTTGGATTTTTCTAAAGTACTTTGAAGTACCTACTTATTTTATGTCATTTTCTCAGTATCAAAACTGTATATACGCAAATGCATTTAATTTCCATCCAACTTAATTTTATAGATAAATTAAACAGTTACATATACAGATATAATTAATATAAGGTGAAGCTAGATATCAATGTACGAGTTCAACTGAGTTTACTAACTTTGCTTCAAACTTTTTTATTGTTTTAAGAAGTTGATTAATTAATATGTAGTGTAAATTATTAGTGTATATAAGTTATGAACAAGTTTAACTGAGTATTATGCATCAAATGTGAATAATTTTTTCTATTTTATGGAGTAATTCTTTTAACTCATCTTAGGACTTTTCGACTTTCTCTATGTGGAAATAAATGTTTGTCGTTTTTTCTTCAACTTGATTTTTTTTTTAATTTTCTTTTATTGATTTTCTAAAATAGTTAAGTCTTACATTATTTGGCTCAATTTTCAATCTTAGATAATGTAAAAGAAATGATGGTAAAAATTAAAGAATTTAAGAGGGAGAGGGAATGACATTTTTAATTTTTTTTCGAAAGGTGAAATTAAAGAGTCATTTTGTAAGTAAATTCGTAAATAATAAAAAAAATAAGTAAAAGTTGTCCATTTAATAATACAATAAAAATCTTTATGATTTCGAATGGAACCAAGGGGTTGAGTAGTGTGTTTGGTACGAAGGAATTAAAATGATTTTCTAAAAAAATATTTTTTGTGAAAGATGAGTAAGTTTCTTGCTTATTTTTAAGCGTTTGATAAGTAAGTAAAAGAATATTATCATAAAAGCGTATATATGTTATCTAACAAAATGTTGTGGAGCTAGGTGAATGGGGACTAATAATGAGTGGGGGTTCAGGAGTTGCGAAGAATGTCACTCATGTAATTTATTTTTCATACTTTAATTAGATATATTATTTTTGTCATTTTTAATAAATTTATTTTCCTAACTAGTGAACACCCCCTTCGTCTCACGTTAAGTGTCACTTTAACATATTTTACGTCCATCATAAAAGATAGAGTACTAAAGTTTAACAAATAATAATTTATTGAACTTTACTTGTTTAATAAAGATAGAATTATTATTTTTACTCAATACACATGCACTCATACTCATAAATTTGACTATAAATTTAATAATTATTACCCTATAATATTAACTTGAGGTCACTAAAAAATTTATAAATTTTGAATTTTGAATTCGATGTTAACCACCCTAAGGATTTCTAGTGATACATAAATTGTAGTGCCTTATATAAAGAAATTGGTTGAATATTTATAATATTCGACTATGAATTTAATAATTATTATTTAATAATTAACTCAAAATACTTAAAAAAAATTCATAAATTTCGAATTGTGAATTGGAAAACCATCTTGAAGCAAACTCCTTACGGTCTCAACCAACTTATGATGTCTTCACAATGGCTAGTAAAATTTGTCGTTATATTATTTTATACTAAATGATTAATTACTTTATTTTGTCTTGTTGTCTCCTACTTTCTGTTCTGCCTACAATAAATTTAGTCATATTTTTTTGGTTTACAGTTAGAGTTTTGCAAAACGTTACATATATTGTCACCAAATAAAACAAAAAAAAAAAAAAGAAAAAAAAAAGAAGAAGAAAAAAAGCAAACGTTACACATTGCTCAAAAGGTCAATGAAGTAATTAAATATAATGATGAGGATTTAATTAGTGTTTGCTGATTAGTAGTACATTGCTAATTAAGGATTTATTAGTCACTCTTGCTAGATTAAATAATTTTGAACATTCATTTTTAAATCGATGGTTAGAACTTAGAATAGTTAAAAAAAATACTGTCATTTTACTTAATAAAAAATGTTTTTTATATTAATTTATTTGACTTAATATGCTTCTAACTAAATTGAGTTCAACTAAAAGTTCCCTAATTTATTGAATTTAGTTATAAAACAAAATATCCTTCTTTCATCTATTGAATCAAATATATCTTCAACTTTTTTTCCTTTAACTTAAAAGTGCCTCTAAAACTAATTGACTAAATGAGACTTTATAATATTAATACTTTCTCCGTCTCCTTTTAGGTATCACAATCTTTTTAAAAGTTTAATAATATAAATTTTAATTAACATTTTAAAATCTATTTTTCAACAGATTAATATAAAAAATTTACAATTTGTAATTTTGTTGTGTAAGTTTTAAATATAGAATTAATGCAATCTAACCCAATGTTGAAAATTAAGTCAAAATAATTTTTAAAAATTGAAACACTACAAATAAAAAGTAATGGAAGAAATAATTGACCAGACCTAAATTTATAAAAATCTACTTGACAATGTCTGATTGGAAAATATATTAAGTGAATGTGATACAATTTATCTCCTTCGTATGTATTGATTGGACTCATATGGACCATAGTCAAATACCATTCTTTCATAATCTAATTTCTGAGTTTTAAGATTCTTATAAAAAACTATCTGATATGGTCAAAATTGAGTTAAATATAATTCATATATAAACTAATTTCAGAAATATTTAAACTTCCTAAGTGATACATTTTGGTCAAAGTCATATAATACAATTTTGGTATAATCTAGTTTATGGAATAATTTTAAAAATTCAAATAATTTTAGTACATCGATTAATTTTATGTTTTTAATTTAAAAATTGTTGGATATTAAGTGAAAGTCAAATATATACTTTTATATATGCTTCTATCATTTATAAGTAGCCTTTTAGTGGCTCACTCTTGATCAAAAGCACTTTTTGTTTAATAATTTTTAAAATACAAATTTGAATTAATTTGATAACTTATTAAAAAGTATAAAAATGCAAAAACGAAAAAGAAAAAAATGTCATGACAATTATTTTCAACATATGATGCGTACCACAATTTTTAAAAATAATTGTTGATTTCACGTTTTTAATTAAAGAATTTCAAAATTCTCTTAGAATGATTATTCCCTTTTTTTTGTGGTTCATTTTTATTGCCTGTTGCATGGAGTCATATAATGAAGTTTTTGTTATTTTCACAATTGGATTCAAAATTAAAAAAATGACACTAAGTAAAAAAGAAACATATACTTTTAAACATGCTTCTACCATTTTTACGTACATTTTTAGCGGCTCATTTCAAGTGAAACATTTTCTGTTTAATTATATAATATAAATTTACAAATATCGAGTAAGTAGATTAAAAAGTATAAAAGTGTAAAAACGAAAAAAAAAAAACGTCACGTCAAAGATTTTCAACATATGATTCCAATCACATTTTAAAAATTGATATTACAATTTTTTAATATTTTTTACTTCCCATATAATTCCAAGTATATATTTTCCTTCATGAATTAAACAACACATAAAGTTCTGAAATTTCTATTAATACAACGTTGTCTACTCGAAAAAATTCCATGGACCCCTTCAGTCAGATATTTTTATAATATTTAATCAGCTAATAGATAATTATTCAAAAAAAATTACTAACATAGGAATTAAAATTTATTCACTTATATAAATGGAATTAATTATAATTAAAAAAATAAGATAAGTTGAAATGAACTATTAGCTCTATCTCATATCAGTTGTCACATTTCTCTTTTACATACCATTTAAACCATCATAAACAAGAAATATTTTTTATTAATTCATTTTTAACTCTTTTTTTCTTA
>JAPFFP010000103.1:23378354-23399325 GCA_026153255.1 Solanum medicagineum | reverse complement strand
GTCGAAACTCATCTATCTCGTTAATGTGCATTAGACTAGATGTTGTTGTTCCATTCCAATATAGGTTTAGCTTCTTTCTGATATATATCTTCACTAAGAAAAACATGGCTCGAAGGACCTAACTGCAAGAAGTTTCACGGCTAAAACTCGGGACCTCATAAATTTTGAAACAGAAGATAGTACTTCTTTTTTCTTGTTTTATTAACGTGTAGAGCCAACAACAGCCATTCAATCAGCAAAAGTTCAATTTTTGGAATAATTGATGAAAGCCATCACAAATGACAAGCAAAATTTGCCCGAAATAAACAAGAAAAAACACTAAATCACTCGGCTTTGGCTGCATTCTGCTGCAAATATCTGCAGGTAAAAGGGAGAAAAATATATCAGATAAAAACCGTAAATAACAATATACCCCGTGAAATCCCACAAGTGGGGTCTGAAGAGGGTAAAATGTACGCAGACCTTACCCTACCTCATAGAGATAAAGAGGTTGTTTCCGATTAGATAAAAAACATGAGCTGCAAAATTTATTCGAGTGTAATTGCAAGTAGAAAGCTTCGAAAGCACAACACAATCCTCAAATTATCTAGCTTCACAAAAATATTTAAGTAGGCCTTGGTGGACAGAGTTATCTAGTATCCAAGCAACACAATTATCAAAATAAGCTATCTAGGTTTGCAAGAATGTTTTGAGTAGGTAACAGAATGTTCCACTCTTTTTTTTTTATTTGCAGAATGTTCCACTCTTTTTAAGTGCAATTGATCACTTACCCTTGACCTTTTGCCCAACGTGATAGTTGATAGAGTTGCACTGACTCATTCGAGGCATGGCATGCCAGAAGAAGATAATTCCGAGGCTGAACCATCCATGCAAATCTCATGAATAACGCAGAATACACACACATTGCTGCAATACCCAGAAGGAAGAGAAGGATGAGGGTGGCTCTATATCATTCCAAGTGAACGACTCAATGTCTATTCAAGTACAATTTTCTACCTGTAGTCATGTTGCCTGATATCATCTCTGGTGGTTTTTGTGTGTCGACCAGTCCCTACAAAATACCAGCAATGAAACTCAGTAAAAAGACATACTTGGGAGCCAAAGCAAGAATGTAAAATTTGTAATAGATAGCCATACAGCAATGACAAATCCCCAGTTGGCTATGGGACCCCAAAAATGAGTTGTTTTAGGGCCGACAGGGCTGTTCAAAAATGCCTTGAATGAAGCCATTTCTGACAAGCTATATGATATATCCTGCAATTGTTAAATAAACTTAGGTATGTGAACAACAATTGAGGACATAAGCATATGACAATAGTTGGCAATTAAATTGAGTACTGACAGGACAGTTAAACATGAAATATCCTTTAAAAATTGGATGGCGTCCAATATAGCAGCAGGCAGCAGCCAAGAAAACATAAAACATCGAAGAGGGGGAAGCTGAACACATTTACTTTTCTGTGACTGGTCAGGAATTCACAAGAAACGCTGTGCAAAATCACCACAAGAGCATCTGCTACTGTGCCTCACTTCTAAGAAAATTGGTCAGTGCAAGACCAAATGGACAGAAAAATTACCTTTACCGGGAATGGAAATTGCAAAAGCAGTATGACGCACTTTAGAATCTCAGGAAGGAACTTTGAAATTTCTACCACTAACGACGTATCAATCCTTTAGATGCAAAAAATAAGAATCTAAAGAGTTATACCTTTTGTAACCTACAATTGTGTTCAAATTTAAAAAAAAAAAAAAAGAGAAGAAGAGAACGGCCGTATATGGTGGTGTATGCATTTCCTACAGAACCTTTCCAACCGCAATTTACAACCATCTGCTTTTCAAATGATCCACCATTTCAATGGTTAGAGGCAGGAAGTTACTCAAACTTCTGACAGCTCACATCATCTTACCCTTAAATTCTCTTACTCGCAATCCCATGTGTTTATTCCGATGCTTCTGGTTTGAACACAGGACACAGCTATTTCCGAGAAAGGAAATGAAATAATAATAAAGACAGAAATATTTTAAAGGGCAGCCCTGTGTAGGGTCTAGGAAAGGGCCTTACTGTATGCAGCCTTATTTTGCATTCTGTAGGCATAGACATATTTACTTATATAAAAGAGAAGAGGCTACAAACTTCCTAAAGGTTTTTTATGCAGGTTTTTCTTGGAAGCTGGATTGATTTGTCGAGAGTGTTGAATGGAAAATGCAAATATATATTGTAGTTTATCATGAGGGTAAATATCTTGCATATAATGACTATGCTCTTTCACCATCTCATCAGTACCTAGCACAATCATTTGAACCCCTTACTCATAAAGATCACGAACCAAACTAAACCACCTCTGCAACCACTAGTCTCCATCTTCAACTCTAGTTATGGACTAAAATAAAATCCACCACGAACAAGCCACCAACCAAAGAAGGTCCAAGGTACAAGCTTCTATGAAAAATAAACACAGTATGGTGAACAAGCACCATTTTAGCTATGCAAAAAAAAAAAAAAAAAAGAAAAAAACAGAGACCTAACAAGCAGAAGAAGCAGAATAATACTATATCTTCCACTCCATATACATCTAAAAACATAGAGGGCAGTAAAATTTATTAATTTAATCTCCACACATGCCGCTGGCTATTTGCACCTATCAATCAATTAATAAACTTAGCCTCAATCGTAAACTACATGCCCCTTCTATATAACTCTTCTACACCGAATAGATTATTTCCACAGGTGCAGACTAACGTACACCAACGGCTGCTCTGTTCAGTCGGACACCTTTTTCCAAAAAATTATACAGTGTTTATATAAGTCAACTCTTCTTAATTCTTATACACATGTATCGAAATGTTCAACTCAGGGGCAGAGCTAGAACTTCACCTAAGTGTTCGGCAGAACCCAATAGTATCGACTCAAACCTTGTTCTCCTGTTTAAAATCTACCACTTATCAAGAACCCAATAAGTTGCATAAACCCAACATTAACACCCTTAGCGAAAATCCAAGCTTCACCACTATACTATTCAGCCATTTATGCCTCCAAATTGCAACTAATAAACAGAAAAATAAAAACTTCAGCAACAAAAATTCCACCCCCACCCCCACCTCCACCCCATCCACCCACCCAACAATCCAGGTTACGGTGGCAATACTACTACTTCTATAGGGTGTTTTCTTTTGCTAATTACCCAAGTAATATTCAATTTAAAATTCATAAAGGTTATATCTAAACAATAAAGATTGAATCTTTTTCTCAAGGGGTCATCAAAAAACAAGAAATGCAGAAATTAGATTCAAAAAATCCATATGAAACTATAAACACTCGAATACCCTTTATCAGTAAACTGATTTAATATCAAAATTTGCAGTAAAAATCGTACCTTTATGAGAGATCTGAAACTGAGGGTTCCTTTGGCGATTGTCTATAAATTGGTGCTCTTTTTAGTTGGTAGTGGTCGTCAAAGGCAGGAAGAGAATAATTTTAGATTAATAACAATATTTGGTCCCTCAATTATTAAAATTCTTTATTTGTAGTCCTTATAATATTTAACTAAATATTTTTAAATTTTAATTGCTTGAAATTTGCAAATTTTGATCTTTCTATTTATCAGTATTCACAAATTTTTAGAATTGTTAAACGTTTTATTATTTAGTTATTCATCTATTATGTAAAACTTGTGCAATTATATTGTATTGTAATGATAATATACTCTTAATAGTTCTAAAACGTAACTTATTGCATAAATAGATGGACCAAAAGCAAAAATTTTAATTAATGAAGCTTAATTTAATGTGTCAAGAAGTATGCCATGGAGACCAAATTTAATTTATTTATCAATAATTGAATGATCAAATGGTTGATAGTGAGAGTCTCAACAAATCACGTCGTTATAAATATCATCACAGATAAAATTGAAACGTTAAAATTAAATTTCAAAAAGAAAAAAATATCATTCTTCGACTAAGAACGAAAGTGCATCACATCAGTTAGATTTGCGATATTTTCGGTCATCAGATTTTACAATATCACATACGTGTTTGCTAAAGAGCTAACAAGAGCACCTGAAAAAAGGGTAGCTCGATGCACGCAGAGTCCAAGAAAGAGCATGATAATATACATCACCAAAATTATGAAATGACAAAAATTAAAATTGACTAATGGCTGTTGGTAAAACCAACATCTTAATTGTGTTCTTCCCTAATGATTGAGCATTATTAAAACAATCATTCAAATCATCATCACAAGCAATCCATATCCAATCATTATCTTCATCCATATAATTTATTCTAAATCTTCCAAGTGGTAATTGTAATCTTTTAGCCACTTCATTGTCCAAATCATCTTTTCTTGAAAATGTGTACAATTTAAACTTCATCATATCATCTCCATATGTTGCCTTCACTGTGAAACTGCTGCTGCTACTCTTATCATCTTTATGTGTTGTAGTTTCTGAAGTTATTGATCTGTTCTTCTTTGGAAGTACAGTTAATGGCTGGCGATCGGATTCTCTAGACTTCTTTCGTTTAGATAACGGCCACCTTCGAATACCATACTTTCTGCATAATCGCTTCAGTGTAGATCGACTAACTGAAACAAGAAAAAGAAATGTGAGTTTTAACTTGTACTATTGTCAGTTCAGCTAAAAGACAACTATAAAAGTAACTTCCACTATTAGGCTGTCAAGTCAGCTAAAAGATAACTAGAAGTAACTTCTACGGTCACGTCAGCTAAAAGATAGGCATAATACATGAACCTGACTTTTAACTTGGCCTTATCTAGCATTTATGCCCTCCAACTTTAGGTGTGCACGAATAAGCACTTTAACTTGTATAGAATTGGACAAGAAGACACACGCGTCTTACGTGGCAATTTGCATCCTATATGACATCCTACGTGGTGTCCTTCCGCCCCTGGTGCAACCCGATGGCGTATTCGTTTGCATTCCTAAAAGAAGAGGTCGGAATTGAAGAAAGAAAATGAGGAGAACTTACCCTGAAGGCTTTCAGCTGCATCAGAAATGTTTTTGTCAAAATGCTGTTTGAGATCATCATAGTTGACAGTGTCTTTAGTTCTGGTTCTGCTTTCTTTTCGCGAATGAGTAACACTGACACATTGCTTCTCTGAAATAACATGTGAATCGATACTTAAGACATCGGATTGAACCATCAATTGTTGTCTGTCTGCAGAACAAGACAACAAAAAAGGATTCAGAAATTGTTCAATAAGAACATAAAATTTATCGCAGCAACTAAGTATCTTCATTCTACCTTCTTTCTCTGTCTGATTTTCGTTACCTTCCATTAGTTGGTTCCGTCTGTCCTCAGCGTGCAATACTTCAGGTATAAACAGATTTGCTCTAGTTTGACAAATATGAAAATAATCCACATTCTTATCAGAAGAAACTTTAATAACTTGAACGCTTGAATCATTTCCTAGTTCTTGACCAGAAGCAACTTTGAAATTCCGAAAATGTTGTCCCATCGTAGACAAAACTGATCCGAGCAAGATTCTTGGATCTCCGTTATCAGGGGGAAGAAACAGCTCCAGTATGTACCCATTGTCTCTACTCTTCAAGCAAATGGCAAAAGAAGTAGTCAATCCACACCAACGTGCATAATGTACCAAAGGATACTCGATTATGCTGAATTCAGTTATGTTCTTGCAATAGCATAACTTGCCAGAGGCGAACGCTTTCCCAACAACCCCTTGATCTTTCTGCAAAGGTTGTAACTTGGAAATGTCTCGAAAACATAACATATCATCATAATAGTAATCATCATAAACATGATCGTTAGCATCCATTTCCTCATCCGCGACAAAGTAAACTTCATTAGTAGCAGAAATGACATGCTCAGTGCAGCCAACATACATGCCATTGTGGTCCATTTCCAGATTCATACAGGGAATCCAGACTCGGACGAAAGGCAACTTGTGTGTTTCACGCACGATTTTTAACATCCTTTTGATTTCCTCTCTTTCATTTTGTTTCCCTACTTGTACCTGTACACAAAGGATTTTTTTCAGATAAAATTTTACTAATTTTAACAAAGAATGAGTGATAAAAAGTATGAATTTTGCAACTTACTTTTGTACCTTTATTCAGATATATTTTCGGACATTTGAGATCTACTCCCTGCAGGGAGATCAAAATCTTAGTCAAAAAGTACAAATGTAACACCCCACATCTTACATCTACTAGTTCTATGCAAATGAAACATGATATGGTTTCGTCAAATTAGCACCCATTTTTAAAAGTGCTTGAATCTCATATTAGAGGGCGACATGTGTGTCTAACGCTTAAGAGGATCGAGTGTATACAAGTTTTATGTCAAATTGAGGAGATCACGACCCTAAACAAAGTGAGAGAATTGAGGTGCTTGCAGGACTTAGGAAGCTAGCACGTGAGTCACCTACTTGCTTAGCTTAAACTAGCTAGCTAGACGGAGATGAGGTCCGGCACCGAATTTGTCCAAGTCCGATAATGAATAAAGTCCGGGTTAAGGGTGTGACTTGAGCCCACATTTTAGCATCGTAAATGGGCAATATTTACAGCCCAAGATGAATATAAAAAAGGCCCAAGTACATTCACAATTCACTTGTTGATTTGGGCCCAAACTCAGTGAAGAAAATTAGGAAAATGGACAGCCAAGGCCCATCAACTTTGAGACTCATCTAGGCCCAAGTGAGAGGCCAAGCTGCTGCATCACTAGCTTGATTATATATGTTAATATGTGGTCAAAATCTCAAAACAAAGTCCGCCAAAGAGTCCCTTTAAAAAGGGCTAAAAAAATCAGAATCTTTAAGTCATTTTTAACTTGGGAAAAAATCAGCTTTCATAAGGTTTTCTCTCTACTCTTTCTTAGCATTGCAAAGCAGCCATAAGGAGACTTTTAAGGTTCTTGGAGAAGCCCTACACCTTGAGGGTAAAGTTAAGTAAGAATACTTATGTGTTTAGTATGGTTTTCTCATGAAAAATAAGAGACTATGTTGGTTAGGTATATGCTGAAACTTTTAGACAGCATGTGTTCCAAGGGTTGTATACTTTTCTTGTTTATTTGGGAGTTTCTCTCTTCTTGGTTGGCTTGATTAGGAAAGAAGGCTACTTTTCTTAATTTGTTTCAGTTCTGTAATGATGTACAAAGTTCGTTGCACTGTTTGGTTATACATAAACAATCGAGGTTTAACGTGTTATCCTAAGTGTGTTGTTTGTAGAAATTGTGAGCTGATTGATTGAGGACTATGATCTCACGTCCTCCACCTATTTTGAGGACTATTGTAGGACTGTTTTTATGTGTGAATATTGTGGGAACAGTTTGGTTGAAGTTGGTAAAGGTTTGGAATTATTAACGTTGTAATGTAGCAAAGGGACGTAAATTATGTTGCCTACTTGTATGTTGTGTATAATGTTACTGTTGTGCCTTGTGGGCTGTTGTAAGACTGTTAAGGGTATAAAACAAGTTGTATATTACATGTGCATAAGAATGGTTATTAGAAAATGCGACTATAAGTAGAAAGGTTGAAAGAATGCCTTTGGGTCGCTAAATACAAGCTTGCTGCCCGGATGTTACTTTTTATAAGAGTGGATTGCCAAGAAGTGTTACTTAGCTACTAATACCAGTCTTGTTTTTCTACTCTATTGTAGATAAATATTTGGAGGAAAGGGAGGTTATTTCGAGGTAATGGCCAGGTGGTACACTGAGGTATGTAAGACTACTCGATTTCGTATTACTTGGCATGAAATCTAGATTCTTCCTTGGCACATAAAGGCACTTACCAACTCCGACACAACTATTAACCGTGTCTCCACTCTTTCACATATTCATACGCTTCCATACATAGTCACATTCAAATCTGCATACATATGTGGATACCAAGTTACATGGGTTCTTGTTGCTAAATAAAGTTCACGAGTTATTTTATCTCCTACGCATTTCATTATTTGTGTAACCTACTCTTTTCATTGTCATATTGTCTTGTATGATTATTTACATGTCACATGCTACATCTACAATCCTACAACTCCAATATTATGACCACCAAAAGAATCATCTCAAAGATAATTGAAAGGTAAAGTATATTGTTTATTGATGGGTGGTAATCCTAGGGGTGGAAGAATCACTTAGCCAGGGTCAATCCTATCACGGGGGTAGCCCAAGGGGTGAAAGGAAAAGCCTAGCCAGGGCAGATCCCGATATAGATTTTTCACTGACCATCTGGTCATTTTTATTACATGTTGTCCACAGATTATACAGTAAAGGTAAAGTAATAAAAAGAACATAAAGTACATGATCCCACAGTATAACTAAAGGTGGTCTCTTATCCTACGCCAGTGCATAGTTTCATTTGAGTTGTTACTTCATATACAATATTTCTAGCCTTATATATTCAATACATTATCTCGCACTGACGTCCCTTACGGGGGACTTGCATTTCATGCTGCCGGTACAGGTGTTAGTAGATCTCCCAGTAGGAGTATAGGATATCCAACTGCTCCAGGTTGTTTCAGCGCTGTGTGTCTAAAGCTTATATATTTGTATTGTATAGTTAGTCGAGGCAGGGCCTGTCCTGTCCCTTATCAAATACTTTTCCATATCTAGAGGCTTTGTAGACTATGTAAATTAAAGTGTGGTCATGTCTCGTACTTTAGATAACGTAGCCCCAACGGTCTAGTCATATGCACTTCCTTTTGGATTGTTATTACTGTTTACTTTCTTAAAAGCATGTTGATTGTAGAAATCCCTTATATTATGTATAGAAAGCGCATGGATACAGGTTGGTCCTCCCGAGCTTTATCGGCAACTGGTGCCAGTCCGCCTCGAGACTTTGGGCATGACAACAAAAATCTACTTGATGATTTAATGCTTAGAAATCCTTAAACAAGAGCTTAAAGCACCAGTAAAGCCCAGCGCACAAAGCATCCTAAATTCATGTATGGTTTGGTGAAAGACCGCACCTCAAGAGGATGTAATGTAAGCAGTGTACACTGACGCAAGCATCAGTGGTTGAATCCACTGCTCGAGCCAGTGACCTATAAGTCACACGGAGACAACTTTACCATTGCTCCAAGACTCCCCTGCAAAGCTTGTGTTTACTATGCTAAGGACAGTTAAATCATACAGATATCTCCAACATGGTCGAGATAATAACGTTAAATCACGTGATATGTGTTCGTCTAAATGTCAAAAATAAGAAGATAGGGCAAACCTCAAGCGGGTTGAGTACTCGTTCAACTTCATAAGTCAAGTAGCCACCTTTCCAAACTGTGACAAGCTCAATCACACCAATGCAATTTTTCTCAATAGGTTCAAACACAGGCAAAGCCAAGTAAGTTCGAACACCACACCGGACAGCATGATCCCTCATGGGAAACTCTTCATTCGTGTAATACCCCACATGAGTACTTGACTCGGGCAATTTTTGCTGGAAAACTCGTGTAGGCGGACCAAAAAGATGAGGTTTTTCCGTTCCTTGTTCATGATTTTCGCCCTTCTCAACACTATATTTGTAACCTTGACAGTGTTTTCTATACCAACAGAGTCCTTTATACAGATATCTAAGACCAAAAGGTTGTCCTGAAGTTGATAAAAAATTTCTACCTTCAATATTTTCTAGTCCCCAAAACTGCAGTAAAATTACTTGAGATGTTTCGATTCTCTGAAGTGCTAACTTGATCTTCTGCTTCACAGCTTCAAGAAATATATACTACTTGCATTAGAAATCACAAAAATTTTGGTACCAAAAGCAAGTTAAGAGTTTAAGTTCTACGCACTAACGATGTATAGATTTTCTGTTACATTGATCATGTTGTGTCAACATCTTCATGACAAGAGTAATAAGGTAATATAGAAAAGTAAAATAATATTTGAAAACAAGACAATCCGAAAAAAGGGCCTTTTGTCTCTACACATTCGAGAATAGACAATAAGAAAGAACAAGTTCTGAAACTTCTTTGTTAAAATACATCATAGATATTTGTGTGGCCATGTAACCGTGGAGCAAACTTGTTGTCAAAAAACATCATAATTCAATAAAATTCGAAAATATTTTCTCAGGGAAAATAAGTAGCTTAAAAATGACTTTTCAAATAGAAGCAGGAAAAACAACGTTCATAAGTATTGTTCCTCGCTGATTGTCTCCTCCTACCTCCAACACGGCAACACACCACACCTTCATTCCCGCTCCTATAGTATTTTTCTAGATTACACGTAAATGTAAATGCTCTTGGGATCCCAAGTATTTTGATTACTTATCAAATCCAAGAAAATAGATAAGAAAATCACTTATTTCCTGAGAAAACATTATCCGTGGAAATCATTTCTCTTTCATACCAAACACAACTAAGAGTAAATTTAAGCTTAAAATTAGATTGGTCCTGTATAGAAAGATGTCATTTTTCTTTTTACGGAGTACAACAACAATAACAACATATTTAGGGAAATCCCACAAGTAGGGTTATGCATACCTTACTACTAACTCTTGTAACAAGTTCAAAATTTCACTAGTAGCATAAAATTTCTTTACATTATCATATTAAAAAGGAACGCGAGAACATTTAAATGGGATAGAGGCAGTAATAATCTACTATAACCAGTAAAATTTCTATCAGTATATATAACTTAAATTCCAAGCGGAAAAAGGAAAGATTTAACTTACAATTAGATTGAGGTTGGTTGTTGGTCCAAAAAACCATTAAATGAAAATTAGAACGTTCTTCAGAGCAGGATAATGGTTCTCCAATATAATTCATGAATTCAGATGATGTATATACTTCATAAACATCATCGTTTATTATAGGCCATTCATTTTTCTCTATCTCTGCCATCATATTTGCAGAGTGATCAAATGGAATATTGTTTATCATATTATTCATCTTTGTGTTCTTTCTTTTCTTCTTTTTGATCGGTCTCTAAAGGTCATTGACTCTATATATAAGTCATAATAACAAGTCAATGAATATACATATGATTTGTACTCAGATATTTTGTCGAGGATGTTTATATTTTTAAAATATGAGTCAGTGATTTTTGTGTCAAGGATGTTCAACATTGATATATATCAAAATATATATTTAACCTATTCGAAAAAAATTTCTAAAAAATGATATTCATTTGATTATCTTCAGGTGAATGTAGTTTTGCTCTCGAAAATAAAGTGACTATTCTCGATAGATCTTGAATTCAGAATAAATTTGAAAATATATTTAAAATAACTAGTTTTGAAAAATTTGTAAGGACGAAAATATTATCATATATTAATTATAATATATGAAAATTTTGATTAAATTTTATAATAATTCAACGTAGTTGCCATGTTTGACTTGGTCCCTTATGTCTGCAAGAAATGAATTCTTGATTCTAAAATAGTGGTTGACAGAGTTTCTGACACGTATTAACTCAAATTTCCTCACAGTTGATTTTACATTAAAGTTGCCAAATCCTTACGACGACTACGGTTAGATGAACGCTGAAATTTTTTAAAATATATAGATTAAATATAAATATTTTGATTTATGTCAATTATTGAACACTCTTGATAGAAAAATCATTCATCTATGTTCTAAAGAACACCTTTGACAAAATATTGGCTCCGCCATTGTAAACATACCCATGAAATTTTACAAGTGAAAACTGAACATACGCAAATCTTACCACTACCTCATAGAAACACAACTTCCAAAAATGTTTCCAATTCCTTAGTTTCAATAAACTTTTTCTTTTATTCCATGTTCTCCTTAGGCAGATCTTTTCAATGTTCCAAACAACTATAATATCCCATTATATATAATATTACAGAAGAGGTCTGAAAAGATTCAAAATGGCCAATAGAATTTTGGGTAGTGAATAAAGAGATGGAAGTTGCACCAACAAAAGCAAAAAAACTTATTTTCTTTAAGATTACAAGATGAATACAATTGAAAAGAAAACTTTCTACAATTACAGAGGATCTACCATTAACCAAAACCTACACTCCACATGGACAAAAACCCTAGCACTACAAGAATGATTTCGCTAGTTCTTGTATATTTACAGCCTAAATTCTAATCATTCACCTGAGCTCTCACAAGAGCTCCCTAGATTGGGCATTGTATCATGAACTAACAATCTTACTACATTATTTCCTGATGATCTTGAGATATCGACGCATTCTTGTAGATCTGCATCACATGCGATCAACACCCACTCGTGGTCATCGTCTAGGTACTTGATATCGAAAGTTCCCACCTCTAACTTTAGCCTCTTGGCTACTTCCTCCTTCAACGTAAATATGCCAGAGTTCAAACAAAGTCGAAATCTTATGATGTCTTCCTTGTATGTTGCTTTTATCGTAACAGATGTTACTTCAGGCCTGGTAGAAAACTGTGGCATCTTCTCGGCAGGAGGAGGAACCTGATCCTTAGAAATTCCATTAGAACATGGTGGGTTTGTCCAACTGTATTCTGGGACACGTTCATCGAACATGGCATCTCCAGCCGGACAAAGATTTCTCAGATCATGGGAGCTGCCTGCATCTTCAACTAGCATTCCTCTAAATTGTTGCTGGGTGTGTTCCGGAATACAAAGCCCAGGCATTAGGAATGCAGTCGATAAATTTATTTCTCCTGTGGTCTGACGAGCTGGTTCCAAAGGGCCTTCCACTTTCATGACCAAATCATGCGTAGGTGAATTGACCAGCTCATTCTGAGGGGAGGATTCATTTGCAGGGGAAGGACTACCTTGGCATGATCCATGGGAGGTAGGTGTCCCTGTGCTCTCTTCTCTCGAGGAGCTCCCTGTTCTGGACCTACGGGACCCTTCATGCACAAAACCATTCTGCTTTGGAGAGAGCTCTTCATTGCCAATAATCCTGCTTCCCAGCATTTGATTCGAAGGTTCAGCTTCTTCATGACTTCCTGGAGTTCCATGGTTGGAGAACTCATTCTTCTCTTCTTGGTACTCAGAAGCTTTACACGGCGAACCATTTATGCCTGCAGGCCAAGAAATAGAACCAACAGCAACAGGAAGTGAATTTGGTGCAAGTGAAGTCAGATTGAATGTTCCATCAGCTCCTTGCACAGATTCAATTACACGTTTTAGCTTTGAAAGGGACCGGTTAACCTTGTTTATCTTGCGAGATGGCCATCTAGAGATCCCATGCTGCCTGCAAATGCGCTTCATTGTAGTTGGACAAACTGTAATTGCGAGAAAATTAATGAGAATAGTCAAATCAGCTATTACACTGGGAAAGGGGAAATGAACACTTAATCTTAAGCAAAACATAGTGCAAAAGAAGTTCCTAATATTTTGAATAGCATACCGCCTAGACTCTTCGCTGCGTCCTTGAGGCTTCCAGCAAAATACTGTTGCAAAACCTCTAAGCTTATTGTTTTCTCAGCTTTTCCACGTTTTCTTTCTGATTTCTTACCAGTCTGTTTATTCTCAGCGACAGAAGCATGATTAGCTTCAGCGGTACCATTTACGCCCTCTGCACCTTTTGCCACATTCAATGACACTGGGGACTGCTGCTCTTCCATTAGATCAGGATGTGTCCTTCCATTTGCTACACAAGCAGGCTGAGAAAGAGATTTGGTGGTTGGCACAGAGTCGAACCTTGAACCAAGCTTTTCTTCCGTGGATGCTTTGATAATCTCAACTGAACCCCAGTCATGCTCAAGTTCCTCTCCAGAAGCAACCCTAAGACTCCTAAAGTGCTGCTTCATCGTCAATAAGATTGAGTTCAGCAAAGCCAGCTGGTCAGCGTAATCCCCATCATTTGAGGGCAAAAAAAACTCTAAAACATAATCATCATTGCCAGTGTGAGTGCTTCGTAAGCAGATTGCAAAACAGCGGGACAACCCAAACAAACGTGCATAATGCACCAGGGGGTACTCCATTTTGCAAAACTGCCCTATATCTTCACAAAAGCATGATTTTTGAGAAGCATATGCCCTTCCAGCAACCCCCTGTCCCTTCTGTAAGTGATGCTCGGCACATGCCTCTCGGAAACCCCACATGTGAGCATCAACCACATAATATGCTACATCTGTCGTGGACATACAGACTTGTCCCATGCAGCTTCCATCAAAGCTGCTACAGCTCTTTTTAAACCCACCGCCATCAGCCAGAACACTGCGATGCCTGCATGGAACCCATGTCTGAGCAAGAGGCAATTTATAAGTTTCACATACAGCTGTTAATATCTCCAAGATTTCGACCAATGCATTCTGCCGACCTTCATTACAGATCTGGTTCAGAGAATAGCCAATGACATACACGTATTCAGACAACAATCAACAACAGCTTAGATGAGATGTGTCTAGAAACTTTTTTCTTCTCACCTGATGGTTTGGGTAGTCCAATATCTCTGAGCTTTTCAGATTCACTGCCTGCAGAAAAATTGAAATCACTTAACGGAACTGATTTTTTAAAGCTCGACTTCAATGTAGAAAAAAGGGATTGCAAAAGCTGTGCATTTGGTTTACATGACGATAAATCTCACTGATAAAAACTTCTTAGCAACTACACAAGTACTTATCATAATAGTTGAATCAACACTAGCTCACAATTTGACATGCAGCAAAGAGCACATGCACTAATGTGCCTTCATAAACCAGCAAAATATCAAATCACAGCAGGAGAAAGTACTCCATTACATGCATATGAAAGCAAAAGACGATTGTGATCTTAAACAGGGAGAACTCCAATTCATCAGACCACACATGTAACAGAATAGCAAAATATCCAAAAAAAAAAAAAAAGAAAAAAAAGAAAAAGAGGAAGAGGAAGAAGAATTGATATACTAAAAGAAACTTCCAGTAGTTCCTCACCAACTTTTGCTCACCACAAGAAGAAAACATCCATGCAGTCTGGAATTCTAGCATACAAATATCGTCATAGCTTTATAGTATATACTTACAGATCCTAAGAGATAAGTTCTAAATCGCATCATGTACTTGGTTAAAATTGGCATTGGTTATTCATCCAGACTCTCTAAAATCTTTGGAAAGGAGTCTGCTGATTGTCGAGTTTGAGATTTTGGCACCAAAATACATCAATCAAAAGAAAGAGAACAGTTTGATGAACCACCTCATTCAGCTGTTAATATTGATGGCATTTTTGACAAAATATTTTAAACGACTGCTAGAAAGATGACGCGGAATGCCAGAAAACACTTCAGTTGAGTCTATCAAATTAACCGGCTAAACATAGCTGTTCTCCTTTAAAATAAAAGTGCACTTCCCTAAAGAAGAATAGAATGATGGATCGCAATATGGTATAGCACTAACTGAAAATTTGGAAAAATTGTCACCACTTAGATCAATGAATATAACCTCAGCCATTAACAAGTATAACAAGATTAATAGATAACTCTAGCATTTAAACGCCACAGAATTGGTGCAGCAAACAAGCTATCGAGTGCCAGTGATAGACATACCAACAGTCAGAGAGAGATGTATGGAAAAGATAAGAACCAACCTCAAGTGCTTTGCATACTTTATCAACTTCAGGAGCATAATTGATTTTCTGGGAGGTCATTATGAGCTCCAGTACACCAACACAGGACTGACCAGATGGTTCAAATACTGGCAACGCCAAAGTTCCTCGAACATTGTAATGCAGGGCGTGATTAAGACGAGGGAACTCTTTACTGGAATAATACTGAACATTTGGAGTCCATTCTGGCAACTTTTTCCGGTAGACACGGCCTGGAAGTCCTACAACTCCATCAGTTTCCCCATCCACGGAAAACATATACATCAAAGAAACCATTCGATATTGATGAAGCCCATTACAGTCCGGGTCAAGAACAAAGGGCTGCCCTGAAGTTGTAAGGACATTACGACCGCAATTCTTAACAGGTGCCCATACCTGGGCTAACACACGTTCTCCCGTCGATTCCTTGAAGTATCGAAGGGCCTGTGTCATCCTCTCCTTGATTATGCAAGAACCATCCAGATAATCTAAAGAGGGTAATCCCTTTATTGGTGGTGGGATTCTTTTCTTATCGTCAGTGACGGACACAGTTTCAGGTGCAGCCTCATGTTCACTAGTATCTGCTCAAAACACAAAAGGAAAAGGTATGAATCTTTCCTTGGTCTCAACATCCAAATGATATCAATTATACTTCAATCGGTAAACAATAACTGTGACTTAAAACTCAAAAATAGTTGAGGACGATTATATGAATCATCTATAATGCTTACATTAATCACTAGGTGTGGCCAGTTGTAGAAAAACTATTGGAAGTCATAGCAACATTCAAAAATGGGCAAAAACCTATAAAGGAGTAACAAAAAGTTTAACCTTTAGCACTTGTTAAAAGGAAGAAAACTACATAGTTTGATCTCCTGCTATGTCAATGTTCTAGGCCAGAAACCAATTAGTATGCAATCTTCAGCCTAAAGTATTGAATTTGCCATGAACAATCCCCCTTTCTATTTTCACAATTAAACCGCATTTTTATTAAGTACTGAACTAAAAAAAATTGTTTAATACTAGGTAATAGTACTCTGATATTCATCATCTTTCATTCTCTTCAATTAGAATAAAAATTTTCCGAAGTCAACTGAACTTCACAAATAGCTCCAAAAACATTGGAAATAAGTATAAGCCCGAGGCTTACAAGTGACAAATCTAGGGTAGCTGGAGCGGCGTATACTCCCGCCGGATAGAGCATTTCCGTTAGGCTTATCCTCGTTTTCATCAGAAAAAGCCCAAAGTGGAGAACACGGCTGTTCAGAAGCAGCTGACACGAGAAACGGCGACATAGGATTGGAAGCAGAAGCAGCAGCCGCGAAGATCTGATCAAACGACCAGGAAGCGTCGAGATCTAAATCTAGATCCATCAATAACGACTCTCTATGATTCTCCCCTTCCGTATGCGGCTGCTGCTGCCTCGCCGGCGCCGGTGCAAAGTCCTTTGGCTTTGAACGGAAAATGAGATTCACTTCTTCTTCCGGCTCGGACATTGAAGAAAATTAGTCGAGTGATGATAATGATGAAGATTTTCTCTCTCTATTATGTATGTGGCGAAAAGGGGAAGCTGACGAAGAAGATGACGATAATGGTTAATTGAGGAGTCTGATTCCATTGAGAATTGGAATCTAATACACTTGTATTACCTACTTGCATTGCACAAACTTTTATTTTATTTTTATCCATATATAAATTTAAAAAATAAAAAAACATTACTCCTACAACACTTTCCACCTTATTAGCCATCTCCATTTTTTTTCATATTCAAAACTCACTATTGATGAGTATTTGTGCCGAAGTCAATATTATTGTCAATAGTATTTATATTTTTAAATTGTTGATTGATAATTTTTCTATTAAAAGTATTTAATAATTAATATATATTAAAGTATTTATATTTAACTTATATATTGAAAAAAAATTGATAAAAGATGTTCATTTGATCATTTTTTGGTGACTATAGCTCCGTCCTTAATGAATGTTACCCTCTATTTGAATGATTATTATGCAACATTTCATAATATATTGTGTTATATCGTATTGTACCGTATTATCTTAATAAATATAATTTTTAAACAGATTGTATCGTTTTTCATTGTTACATAATGTCACATATCTATAATTCAATGAGAATCATATAAAATATTACAAATTATGGGGAAAAAATATGTTTAATGATAAAATAGAATTATTCAATAATAAGTAAATACAAAATGAGAAGAAATGTTAAATAACGACGCAATCACATTAAATTGATCCTTACACAAAATAAATCTTTTCCTCGTTACATAAGGATGGATTTAAACGATACAATATAATGAGACTCAAGTAACAAGCAAAATAGATACTTTATATTATCAATGGTGGAGCCAGAATTATCTTTAAAGGATTCAAAATTTTAAGAAGTAGACACAAGAACTAATCGAAAGGGGTTAGATATCTATTATATACACATAAAGAATATTTTTACTATGTATAAATAATATAATTTTTTGATAAAAAAGCCTTGGATGAACTCCATAATTACCGTGTGACTCCATCATTATATATTATATTTAAACTAATAATATAATATAATATAATAAGTAACGGTTAGTGTGGGTTTCAGTTTTAAAATTTTATCTATACAAATCATACATATTTATTAGTTTATTAGTTTATTATATTCGGATAGATTATATCGGTAAAGTTTATCCCATTACTTCACATTAGCGTTGAGTAAGATGGATTCAATTATGAAATTTACTGAGGTATGTTAGTCAACCTTGATTAATTTAAACAATGATTTAAACTAACAAAGTTAAAGTTGAAAAAAATAATTAATTTTCTTTGAATTATACAAATTAAATAATTATTTTAAAATAAATATTTATACATAATAATTAAAAAGAGATGAAAAAAGTATTTTATTTACACAATTTGAGAATATTGATCAAGAGTAAAAAGGAGATCCCCTTTTATCACATTGCAGAAAGTAAATTACGAAGGAATCCACCATTTCTTTTTATAAACTTTCTTAGTTGTTGGAAAGTTCACGCAAATAAGTAAAGATTCTTTCAAATTCTTGTTTGTGCAGTCTCAATCACTTTTTTCCCCTCTATATAGTCTTAAAATTAAATTAAATAAAAAATATTAATAGTACATATTTACTAAAAATATCATGAGGATTTTTAGTAAATGATTAATGCTTTGACTTAGTGCTTTTTTTTTTTCTAATTTTAGAGTTTGATTATTATTTCCATCAATCTTGAATGGAGCCAAAGACTGACTATTTTTTGGCCTTGGAGTATGATGGAATAAAGCAAAATGCCTCTTTAAACTATCTGCGCTTTTTTCATTTGTGAAGTAACAGTTAGTCAATGCAACTTTCGACGCTCCTCATGGGTCATCTGGAAACAGCCGCTTTATGTTTTTAAACATAAGGGTTAGGTTGCATACATCCGACCCCCCTCACCCCGCAATGAGCGGGAGCCTTTTGAGGCACTGAGGTATGTTGTTGTTGTAGAGTTTGATTATTACTTATTACTATGATAATAATATAAGTAATAGATCTAATTCTTGTTAAATAAATAGGCAAGCACGAAATCAAAATATTTGATTTGACTTGATTTTTTTTTCTTTTGATTTGGCCATCTAATTAGACTTGCATTTTTTTCCCCATACATTTTAGGTTTGAACACATTTTTGTAAGAAATTTATTATATAATTATTCAAAATTAGCAAAATGAAAAAAATTACTTAAGCATTTTATATATGTTAAAACATTAACAACGTATATTTATTTTTCAATAATTGTCATTTTTTATTTAAATTTCAACCACAAAAACAAATAAAAAAGATCTATATTTTCATAAATTTTAAGATCAAAATAAATGGTAGAATCATAAATATACGAACTAAAAGATATACAAAAATCGCTGAAAGTTACGATAGAATAGATATAATTATTTTATATTTAACTATATATCTCGTGCTCCAAATTTAAGAATAAAAAATTTTTAATAAAGAGTGTTCTTTTCTTAAGTATCTTATATGATGTAAAACTGAATTGATTTCTCTTTAATATTTTATGCGATACGAAATTGAATATTGAATGAAATTTTAAAAAATTGAGATACAAAGGGGAAGTCCTAATCCGTATGATAACATACATAGTATAGTTTTATATTTTACAAAATCTATAATTTTTGATAATAGTATAGTTTTATATTTTACAAAATCTATAATTTTTGAAGTATTATCTACATTTTTTATTGGTAAAAGTTTTCTCTCTCTCTTTTTGTTTTTTTTTCCAATTTTCCTTTTTTGCATGACATCGAATATATTCCAATCTCTTTTCCCTATTCTTTTTCCCTTCCCCCCTCACTTTATGGAATGAAATATTTGTGTTGAAATTCTCTTTCAACTTTTTTTTCGTATCACAGTTTGTCATTCGTGGATTACATATTCATTTTGGTCTTTATTAAGTACCATATTCTTCTCTCCATTTGTATCCTTAATTTGAAATTTTGAATATATAATTTATCAATTAATTTTGATCAAGAGTAGCAAAATTAATTTGTTAAAATATGATTTATCCAATTCATCTAAATGTTTGATTGATTTAGGCTAAAAATACAATTTAACGTGACTAATGAAAAGTGAAAACTTAATTAAAAAAATTTAACTATTAAATTCAATCATAATAAATATATTGTTTGATAAATAATTAAAAAGAATTATAAGAAAAAATAATTAATGAATTAATTAAAATTCGATAAAAATTGGATAATCATAGTAATGAAGGTCTGTTCAGTTCATTTTGACTTGACTAGCTCAGGTCAAATAACCTTTCGATAGCAAATGAGATCCGTTTGCTAAATCAACTTACTTTTTATTTGTTTAAATTCAATTCAATCTACATATTTGTCACTCATATAGATGATAACATCAAAGACAAGGATTAAATGAAAGTTTGAAGAATGGTGATCTATAAACTGCACCTTAGAAAAAATTATGTTTAAAGTTACTTCAAATGGAATTTATATCTAGCATGCAATTATTTATTATTTCTTCACAAATTATACCCAAACAAAAAAAATATGAGCCATAATAAAAATAAAATATACCCTTAAGTTCATATAAAAAATTATTATTTTATCGTATCTTTAATTTTAATATATTTATATAGAGAGAATTTGAGTCAAAAGCTATCGGTAAATATGAACCATAAGTCATTCACTAGATCCTCTCGGGGCATGATAAATTAAAAAAAATATTTCATTTTTGTTTTTATCTTAGATTAAAAAGTAGGCGACCTTTACATTTATTGAACCAGTAAAATCCAAGCATATTGACTAATCTTTTTTATACTTTTTAATTAATTTCCAAATTAAATCATTATTTTAAAAATAGCAAGTGACGAGAGGATTAATGAAATCATGAGTGGAATCTGTGGTAGATCCCCTAATTAACATTAGATTAAGGAAATGATTTGTTCTAATGAATTTATTAAAAAGCGTTAAACCTACTTTAGCTGTCTTCA
>JAPFFP010000103.1:23333892-23357386 GCA_026153255.1 Solanum medicagineum | reverse complement strand
CGAACCTCGTAAATTATTTGTGTTCTTTATTTTTCTCTACATCATAAATTATTTGTGTTCTTTATTTTTCTCTACAGGTATGAACTGATGGAATTGTATACATATTCAGAGAAATCACCTATGTTGACGAGTATGAGTACTTTGGAAGTGACAACACCGGTTTGCACCGCTATATTTCGATGTGGTGGAGCTGCCAGCGCTGGAGCTAATTGTTGAATTTTAATATCTCTGATGAACTTATACCTTTTCTTTTTTCCTATTTCTCGAACTTATTGAATGCCTTAATATAGAAAGTTGTTTGTCATGCAATGGTTTAAACACACAAATTTACCATAGAATGAACCCGAATTTACTGGGAAAAATATTTCAATTAGGTGTTTGGTAAGAGAGATAAGGAATAAATAATTTTAATATTAATTTTACGATGAGTTTATTTTATGTCTGGCTGGAACGAGATCGCAGAATAACTTATTCCAATATGATGTTATTTTTATTCCACAATGAGGATGGGAAAACAATTGTGTGACGTTTCCCCTTTGACTGGTGTACACATTACCCTTTTTCAATTTATTCATTAAAATCCATACACGAGAAAAAGAGAAGGACAAATAAGTCAGGAAATTGGTTTTTGCCAGCTCATTATCACATATTCACACTATTTAATATTCTATTTAGGAGCAAAACTAGAGAGCCGGGCATTCATTAAAATATCTTTCGACGAAAATCAATCTATATATACACATCTTTTATATTATATTATATTATATTATAAAATATTGAATATATTCATTTTGGGTAATGTTGGTTAGCTAATTGAACACCTTATTATTGACAATTCAATTTGCCACCTTGTAATCTCCTCTCCAATTTAAGAAAAAAAACTATGTATAAAACAAGGTGAAGGAGTGAACTCTTGCTAACCAGGTGAAAGTTCAAATACTCAACCAACCGAGCTACTAATGTTCTCCTAAACTACAACAACATACCCAGTGAAATCCCACAGGTGGGGTCTTTGGAGGGTAAAATGTACGCAGACCTTACCACTACCTCATAGAGATAGAGAGAAATGTCTTAACTCGAGATTTTAGTTTAATTTTTCTCATTCTAATTGATCTAGTGATCAATATTAATACAAAAGAATGTACAGTAAAAGTCATATTTATGCATTTGATTAATGGACGGATTCAGAAAAAGACAGAGGTAGATCGAAGAAATATTAGGGAGTTGTGATTAGATAGGACAAGACGCAATTGCAGCTTACCGAGGACATGACTTTAGATAGGAAGGTGTGGAGGACATGAATGAGAATAGAAGGTTAGGGGGTTAGAGTGCACCCGTACGAGTAAGTAGGAGTGTATCGGCTTGTTGCCCTTATTAGTAGGCGTAGTACTGCTACTATGAGCTGCTTGTAAATGAAACTTCAGTAAGGGAATGTCACATCATAAGCAAGCAGATCCAACAAATACGCAATGAGAGCCAATAGTATTGGAAACAGAATATATAGAAAATGTAAAGAGACATGTTAATGGTGTGGATTATGGATTATGGATTCACTCACTACCTTTGAATACTGGATTCTTCTCAAGTTACTAGAGTTACTGATCCAGTCAAACCTACAGCACAACCAAATTAGTCACGCCCCAAAAGGAAGAACTATGGAGATTTGAAGGAACTATAACTCAGATCAAAACTGCTACAGAACTTGAAGATGCCAATGATCAAGGACTGCTTTCTCCCCCAACCTACAATATCATGTGTTTGTAGCCGGCCGGCATGGACGCTCAGTGGGCATATGTCGGCGTGCAGCGTGGATGCATGGTGGCATGCATGGCTAGTCCGTGCTACACCAATGAGCGCCTACAAAAACACAACGATATCTGTATCCTAATAAAATTTCTGCTCTAAGGTAGTATCAAAAGTAACTCCGCTGGGGGTTGGGGGTCCCCAGATAAACTGCTACATGGTAGAAGAATTCTCTCTGCCTAATAAGATCCTTGAATCAACCACAACTACCTGTCCATTCTCGTTCACTTTCCTGTCCAAGAAGGGGCTCCTTATATCAATTAAAGCTTCCCACCCACACCCACCCGTTTATTGTTCCTTCTAATTCTAAAGCCCTCAAGACCAGATATAAAGGAAGTTTCAGATACTAGCTTAAACGCCAGTATAAAAATAACCTATAATGAATTCTCTGAATACTGTAGTAGCTCAACAGAACATGTAAAAATAACCTACAATGAATTCTCTGAATATTGTAGTAGCTCAACAAAACAAAATCAATATAGAGGACTCTTATAGTCCACCTTAACTATTTGGGATTGAAGCATAGTTGATTATTCATTACTAGTAATAAAATTACACAAACAATCACTTTCTGTTGGATCAAGGTTCCAATTTCTAAATTATCAGCTGACCTAAGCTATTTTCCTAGAGCTTCAGAAGCAAAACGAATATCGCTTTCTTCCTTCCTCCTTTTAGCTGACTGCTAGAAGTAAAACAACTATAAATGGAATATTAACAGGTGAATTGTACATGTATAGTCGGAGAAATCACCTGCGCCGACGAGTATGAGTACTTTGGAAGTGGCGACGCCGGTTTGCATCGCCATGTCTCGGTGTGGTGGAGTCACCCGCGGTGGAGCGAATCGTTGAATTGAATATCTCCGGCGAACTTATGACTTTTCTTTTTTACCTTTTTCCCGAACTTATTCAATGCTTTAATTTATTTATATTTATATATAATTAACATAGAAAGTCATTTTTGTTATACAATTATTTAATTACACAAATTTACCAATGCCTCAACCCAAATTTACTGAAAAATATTTTAAATTACAGTTTAACGTGTAGGAAAAGCTGCCACGTGATTTTTGTAGAATTCTAAATATTCTTTCTAGCTTTATTTAGAGAATTTTGCAAATTCTAAATATATAGTTATCTTCGTTAGAAAATTTTTAACATGAATTTAAATTAATAAAATAAAATAATAATTAATTGATATCTACGATATTCTTTTGACGATATTCTCCTTTTTTTCACTTTATTCATTAAAATTCATACACGTGATAAAAAAGAGAGAAAGTTGGTAAACTTAGTTTTTTGCCTACTCATTATCATATATTCATACTATTTGTATTCTATTTTAGAATAGATCTAGAGAATAAGATATTCAATCTCAAGTTATCAACTCTTCTAATGAAAAATCAATCCATATATACACGCTTTTTATATCATATTATTTTATTTATATAATAAAGACCACAACTTTGAAAATTGTAAATATGTTGTGGTCTTTATTATATAAATAAAAAACATTTATGCCAATTTGAATTAATTAATCCTAAAATGATATAGTAGTTGACACCATTTTGATAATGTTCTCCATTTTTTAATTAATTTCATTAAAATCTATGTACAAGAAAGGAGAAAAATAAATAATTTGGAAAGAAATTGGTTCTTGGTACTTCATTATTACATATTCATATTATTCATTGTTTTATTTAGTGGCTGAGAAAGTAGAACATTCATTTAAATTTTTTTTTATGAAAATCAATTTATATATACATGTGTTTTATATATTATATAATAAATATTAAATCGGTTTATGTCAGATAATCATGATAACTCAGTTGGTTAGCTAATTGAGCTCTCACCTTGTTGGTGAGAGTTTGATTCGCCATTATGTTATCTTTTCTCAAATTTAAGAAAAAAAAATTGTATATCACAAGGTGGAGAATCGAATTCACACTAACAAGGTGAAAGTTCAGATACATAACCAGTTGAGCTACTAATATTTTCCCCAACTTATAATATAATATCAAATATCATAGTTTTTTCTAGGTCTCATATTCTTAACGATATAAAAGTTACCATTTTATTATTATTCTTAACTCGAGAATTTAGTTTTTTTTCTTATTCTAGTTCATTTTGTGCTCACAATTGGTTAAAAAAATGTATAATAAGAAACAAACAAATTTATGTAATTTTAATAATGAATAAATAAAAGACATAACGATGAAGCTAGATCAAAAAGTGTTGAAAAAATTGATTAGATAGAAAATAGCACAATTGTAGCTTACTAAAGACATGATCGGATTAAAAAAGTTTGGGAGGAGACAAATGATGTTAGGAGTTTTAGACTAAACTATTTTAGTTGATATAAGTATATTAAATAGTTGCCCTTGCTAATAGACGTAGTACTAATCTTGTATTTTTTTTTTTGTTTTTTAATTTAGATAATTACTTATTTTTTGTGTAGTTTGATACTTTGAATATAAGATTATTATTATATTAGTATTACTCTGCCACTATTTGTTGTTTTTGTTATTTTATTTAATTATGTTTTATACTTTCATGATTTTTTTCTAAATTGTTCTAATCTTTAGTCGAGAATCTATCAGAAGTAACTTCTCTAACTCACTCGTGAGATAAAGGTGAGATATACTCTATTCATCTGAGACTTTATTATATGAAACTATAATGGGTATGATATTATTGTTGTCAATTACTTTTACAATGAAAATCAACTTACTGTCTAGTTAGTTTTCCTTCCATTCCATTTCAATTGCTATGTTACACTTTTCAAAGTCAATTTGACTAATTTTTAAAATTAAATCAAATTAAATTAATTTATTATTTTAAAATAAAAATTAGGTATTACAAAACTATAAAAAATATTATTGATTGTATTTTTTATATTAATATAATAAAAAATTATCTTACAATATCAATTAAAGTTTATATAATTTTATTTTAAAGATAAAAATTATTACAATTAAAATGAAATGGAGGGAATACTATTAACTACTTATTAGATATAAAAATTGATTTGAAATTTATTTTCTTAACATTTTGTATATTCAGCTGTATATACCATCACATAATTCCCGCTTACATTTCACACCAAATTCACTTTTCTCTCGACGTTTCTAGAATCATCTGTCGTATTCCGAGTAATCGCCGAATTGATATCTCCTCGCCCGTCGGCGAAAATGGGAGATGTGAAGAAGAAATGGAGCGTTACGTACACTAAGCATCTCAACCAGAAGCGAAAAGTTTATCACGATGGATTCTTAGAGCTTCAATACTCCAGCCACAAGGTGTGTTTCTTATTTCCGCATCAGATTTTCCATTTTCAGATCCATTTGCTTGTTTATACACATCTTGAAATTGGTTGAAGTATCTGCTAAGAATTCCAATTTGGCAGATATCACGTTTCAAGTAATTTGAGTTTTTTTTTTTGGGTAAATTAACCAGTTGTTTGGGAGTTATTATTGCGTTTGAGTTGACATCAGGTTGATTTGAGAATTTATGTTGGTGAGTGCGAATTTGCACTGTGCTCATTGCTCCTGTTTGACAATGAGTCTGGACTTCTGTATGATTTATTTAAGATGCAACCAGCTGTCTGGAAGTAATTGCAAATTTGTCTTGAAACCAGACGCTGATCGGGGAATTTATGTCAGTGATAGCACTGTGCTCATTGGTCCTTTTTTGACAACGAGTCTGGACATTGTATGCTTAATTTAAGATGTAAATTATGTGCAGTTTCAAGTAATTTGAGGAAAAAAATAAATTAATCAGTTGTTGGGAGTTAATACAAATTTGACTTGAAATCAGAGAGTGATCTGGGAATTTACGTCAGTGAGCACGAATTAGTTTGTTCGTTGCTTCTTTTTGACAATGAGTCTGGACTTCGTATGTTTTATTTAAGATGTACATTGTGTGCAGTTTCGAGTAGTTTGAGAAAAATAAAGTAAATTAATCAGTTGTTGGAGTTGATACAAATTTGACTTGAAATCAGAGGCTGATCTGGGAATTTACGTCAGTGAGTGTGACAGCACTATGCTCATTGCTCCTCTTTGACAATGAGTCTGGACTTTGTATGTTTCATTTAAGATGTAAGTTATGTGCAGTTTCAATTAATTTGAGGGAAAAAAATTGTCTTGAAATCAGAGGCTGATCTGGAAAGTTACGTTAGTGAGTGCGAACAGCTCATTGCTCCTTTTTGACAATGAGTCTGTACTTCATATGTTTTATTTAAGATGTAAATTAAGTGCAATGTCAGTTCCATATATTGTTTTAATAAAATACATCATCGTAAAAAAAGTTGTGGTTCTTATACAGGTAATGCTCTATGATGATTGTGAGAAGCTGTTAGCCGTTAAGATTTTGAAGAGTGATAATGATGTCAAAGCAGGCGAAACACTGGCATTTGATTCTTACCTTGTTGATATTGGTGATCCTCATGGTGATTACAAGCCTATACCCATATTAAATACTAAACTGATGAAAAAGGAAGTTCCTGAGGAATCTGGGCTACTGCATTCTGGAAAAAGATCAGCTGCTGCTGGTACCCTTCAACATTCTCTCTTTTGTTTTCGCAGTTGTTTATTGATTTGATGCTGTTCTTTATTTTTATTTTCTGCACATGTTCGTCTTTTTTGCAACATTTTCTTCTTTTTCCCTCAGATAATAGGAAATCTAATATGGGGAAACGGAAAGCATTGCCAAGTACCCTAAGCCCATCACAAAAGATTATCAGAGGTCTGTCAGATGATTTTTGTTCTGCTATATCTGTGAAGCACAATGTATTATTTTTTTATTTCTTCCGTCGCTGTTTCTGACATCATGAAGTTCCCAAGATGAATTCATGAGGGCCGGTACAAACACAGATTTCCTATCACTGACTCTCTTATTGTGAGATTATGGCCCTAGTGGGCTTAATATGAGTTTGAAAGTTCAAGCTGATCTTTATTAGTCTATCTGATTTAGTTTGCCTGGTACTGTTCCGAGAGTGAACTGTTTCAGTGACAAATTTCAATTTGCAGAGTTCAAGAAGAATGAAGTACGCAAATATAGTTCTTCTCCAGGTTCCCTTGAAATGATGAAGTCAAGCACAGAAGGTTGGGAAATACTTTTGCAGCAATTGTGTTAACTATTATTTGGTGCATTTTATGGTAAATAATTTTCTTGTTTCAAGCTTAGAAACTTTGATAATTTTACTTCCTGTAGTCCAAATTTAGTAGATCCAGTTTCTCTTTTAGTCAGTCCAATTTTCTGAACTGAATTGCTGAAGCACTTCTATAGCATTTGCTGAGTACTTTTTCTTGATTCACTCATTGTCCATGAAAGTAAGAGAACATTTGAAACTATAAGGCAAAACATGAAAATTCTTTCAGAATGGTTCTTATATTCATTCTTCATGAACTTCATAATCTTATGTTCAGTCTATAAGAAGAGATGCATCCCTCCCATTTCATTTTAAAAACCACTGCATAGCTGGATGTTTCTTTATGTACCCATACACAACTAGTCTTATTAGGGACACATTCTCTTGGTAAAGCATGAGTTCGTTCATATATAAAGAGCTTGTTCATCGTTTCATTAGGTTATGATGATGTCCGTTTCTCTGGTCCTCTTGTTCATGTATTCATTTTTGAGTTTTTTTTTAAAAATAAATATACAGGAGGTGCCTGTCAAACCCTCACTTGGATGAACTAAGACAAGATTTCATCGAAGTAATACAATCTTGATTTGCTTTACTTGGGGTGTAATGTACTCTTTACAAAAGTCCTTTCTTCGAATCAGAATTGTACTTTGAACAATATCTAGACCAGACTACTATCAGAATACATTAGTACCTTCTTCTCTTAGAACGTGCTCTAGTAGAATGAATAAGCTAATTTGAGGTGATAATACAAGTAAAGCAGGCTCTCATGTTTCCACTACTGGATTTGAAAATTCAGCTCACAGATTGCATTTACTTTCCGTCTTTTAGTATTTTCTGAGAATGAGTTTCTATTTTGGTTATTAACACAGAATGGCAGGTATTGTACACAACGCAGATGACTCAAAAGGCAAAGAAGTTCCATGATGGGTTTTCACAACTTGTGATGTCTAGCACACATTGTAAGCAGGTTGGTTTTTGCAATTATTTCTCATCTAACCTGTACGTATTGAACACCTTCCACTGGTCTGTTTCAGCTTGTCACTAACATCTGTGTGCTTGGACTTCAAAAAGTATATGTTGCTCCTTTTTTTGTTTCATCTTATAATATGTATTAGAGTTGCATCACTAACCTTAAGCTCCCCCTCCGTTGGCCAAAGCAAAAAGCTTTTTTTTTGACTTTCTTATGAGAGCAATGTTAAATATTATCCTGTATATGCAATAAAATTCCTTTGCAGACTCTTGCTAATGCAAGAGCGATCTTGTATTCTGAATATTTGGGAACTTCTAGCATACATATATTTCTTAACTGGATTTTGGTTTCAACTTTGAAGGTGAATATGACCTCAAGTTTCATATTTCTGATCAAGGCATGCATTAGAAGAAGAACCTTTTTGATCTGTACCAAATATTGTTACGCCTATTTGTTAACTTCTGGACGTCCAAGTTAAGGTCTACGTACCAAAAACCACAAGGTATTGCCAGGGAATTAGGGGTGGAGCAAGAGGAAGGGGAACGAGAGAGAAAAGAGAAAAATAATGGATGTTAGAATCGGTTGTAAGGGAGGCAATAAACAAGATACATTTGAGCTAAAATATGAATTGATAGTAAATAAGCTATAGACACCAAACAGAAATAATTTCATATTCTTTTGACCAATGTCCCACACATAATCACACAACTCTCAGATCTGATGCCAGGCTTATGCGAGTAGCGTTCTGTTGCATCAAGGCATCTAGTTCTTGATGTTGAAAAGATTGGTTTCTCTACTAGCTTATCTGAACTGTAGCTGTATAACTTTGTGAAAGAATGATTTCTTTCTTTCTAATTTTTCTAGTAGAAAGTGTGTAGTTTATGTTCAATTATATCCTTATATTGCTTGTTTTCTGAATAAAGTGGTTGCTGATTGTTTCTAGATCATGCTGTATGATGCAACCAGGAGACTCCTAGATAGCAGGTTTCTCAGAAAGAGCGAGAGAATCACGTCTGGTGAATCGGTAACATTTGATGGCCATTTAGTGGAGGTAGGAGAATGCGAGGGTGACAAAAAGCCTCAAAAGGACATCAGTGATCCTCAAGGAAAACATATCCTGGATCTTGGGAAAAGAGGACAGATACACGGGGAAGTTGCTGTCCGTAATAAGTTTCCAGCTGGTAGGTCTGACTTTGTCAAAAATAAAAATCCATTAAGATAAAAATAATACGTTTGATGCTCATGTAGGTACTCTACCCTATAATAGATGTTTTCTACGACTATCTAGTTTTGCACGTCCTATTATCTTGGACTTATAAATGGAATTTTGAAATTTCCTTGCCTTTAGTTTTGGATGAGCCAGCTTGGTGAATTTAGATTGTGTTTTCAAGAGGTTTTCTGAAAAATATTGTTTGTATATTTTGAATTTGATTATCATGTTTCACTCTCAGGCTTTTTGAACAAGTTGTCCGCTATGCTTTTATGCTATTTTAACAAGTTGTCCGCTATCTTAAAATGAGAACTTTTTCTTAGTCTCTGTATAAACGACCCTTCGTGTTTAGTCATCTATGTATAACAGTCCGAACTTTATTAGCGTGCCACTTGAATTATTTAGAACTTGCATACCTAACAACATTTCAATCAATGTTGATCTTTCATTCTATTTCTGGATCCATAATCTTCTGACATCAGTGAACAATGAATTCTACTCTTAAACTTAGTATCATGTTAAAATAGGTCAAAAGATGCAGGATGGAGTGCCACCAGTTATTGGACAACCTCCAGGACTTGTTCTTAAACTACTATTCTATACGTTTTTTGCAGAATGGGATGCCATGTATACTACTCAAATAACTCAGAGGGCAAAAAAGTACAGTAATGGAATCCTTAGACTTACATCCTGTGGTTCTTACCAATCTCAGGTTAGTCTGTCCGCACACACTCCCTGCTACTGTAATTTAGTTCATTTCTGTCAAGTTTGCCAAGGATTTGGTTAATTAGCATGTCTGCTCTTATCTTAGCTTTTTATCTGCTAGTATTTTTATGACTACAAAGATTTTTGTAAGATAATCAATCAGGTATCTAAATCTTTGCATCAAGAATTGGTTCAGATTTTCAGCATTAACTGACCGACTATTTTTTGACTTTCTAATTTGGATTATCCTCAAACATCAATCAAAATATTTAGCTGATGATATTACAGATCGCAATCTTATTAGCTGGTTCTGACATAAACACACACCACAAACAAGCCAGGTTACTCTACTTACAGAAGATGGGATCATACTGTGCCGAAGGTTTCTCAAGTCATCAGAACATGTCTTAACGGGAACTACATTGAATCTGCCAAATTACCTGGTTGACGTTGGTGACATAAGGACAAGTACAGAAGGTAATTTTTTATGCTACATGGCTAATACTCTTGCTCTCTTCAATCAGTAAGGTAAAGTTGGTCATTCAGCAGTCACATGCTCTTACTTTCTTGACAACTCTATGTTTATGGACCTGATTTCATTGCCATTTGCAGGAAAATCTCAAAATGGTGCTTCTTCCCAAGAGCATGGACAATCTGACATTAAAATATCTGGACTTGACAATATAAATTTAAGTAGGAGAGTATCCTCTAACAAGCCAATTCCTAATAGTAAGTCTGTTGGAAATTTAGTGTTAAAATGATGTTGATCTCCAGAAACATAGCAATCTTGTCTTTTATTTGCTTACTTCAACTTTACATGCACTTCTATTATGCTTCTGCTATGAAACTTTAGTACTTTAACAAGTATTTAGATATCAATAAGTAATAGCAGCAACTTCTCCTTCCCTCGCTACCTTTTATAGCATGTTGTTACATAGTATCACACATGATTACAACATCAGAAAGGTATATTACCAGCTATAAAACTCATAATTTTACTGTCAAAATCTAGAATTTTCTTTATGCTCACTTTTCCAGCTTCTAATTGGCATTCCTTAACAGGGGAACCTCGAGTTGGAGCTTGTTCACTGGAACATCTGGATTCAAAGACTGCAAGCGTTAACAACACTACGAGTTGTAGGATATTCAAAATTAACACTATTCGTACAGGTAAGCTGTCGGTCTTTTCCTTCTCAGGAGCAGAATTTAACTTTTCTCCAGAAGATATGGTCAGGATGATTCGTTCAGGACTTTCAGCCATTGTTGTTAACCAATGGAACTCCTAATTTTAAGACGACAAATTAAATTATTTAATCATATCGAGTTGTATGTGTCACACTCCTTAGGCTGGATCAAAGTGGCTTTAAAAATGTTTAACCCATGCAGAAACTTTTGAAGGCTCTTTACAAGCACCTGCACTCTTGAATTCATGGACTTATATATTTCTGAGCCTCTTTACCTTGGATTAGTTCCTGAAAATCTTACACGCTAGTTGCCATAACTCAGGAAATGTTTTTTCTATTCAAAAAGTGGCATATGTAGGTCATAAGAAAATCATGACGACTAATTTCTAAAGTAAACTCTCTAACTAAACAAAAAAGGAACAAATGTCAACCACTTATGACAAGGGGGAGCAATAGAGTTACCTCAAACCTGGAGAACTGATGCAAACAGAGAAACAAGAACAGAATTAGCAAAACAGAATGTGGGGGTAAAGAGTTGTACTGGAGTTAAAGAATTACTGTTTGGGGGTAAAGAGTTGCATTGGAGTTAAAGAATTACTGTTTAAATCGTTTTGTGATGTTTGATCGAGGTAAAAGATGAATGATCGGGGAGAGGAAGAAAAAGAGTGCAAATTATTTCCCTTGTTGGAAGGTGTAAAAATGGAGGGATTTGAAATTTGGATACTCAAAAGTACAAGTGGAAGGGTTTGATTATATGATGCTTAAAGTCAAAAATTCTGGTGGTTTGAATTTTTGATTCTCCTGTATAGCAGCTTTTTGGACCCCCATTTTCGCAGCAAATAACCGGAAGTAAATCATCAGTTGTTTCTCTCCTGTACCATTCCTTCATGATACCAAACATAGTGTCAGCAAACTGCTTTTCTTTTTCCTTTTTTGGACTAAGCAAGTCATAAGGTTTATTTGGAAAAATAGTGATATGGCGTCATCAAAATGAAATCCCCAAAAAGCTGAATACCTCCTTAAATTAATGTTTTGTTTTTATGATAAGTAGATATGACATGTTTTCTTTCTTCTTATGCTAATGAACATGCTGACAGTAATTACTCTTTTTTAGCTTAATAAAAAAAATCAATCGAAATGGATTTTGTTTCCACTGTTGTACATTTGTGTTATTGACAATGCATGACTTTCATATTTTTTTCTTGGGGATAACACTGAGCTGCCTTTGGCTTAATGTTTGTGATAGAGACCAGCTTAGGTCGATACTAAATCAGTCGGTAATCTCCAAGTTAATACTATATAAAAATAAATATCAACAACTGGTGTATATTTATCCAGTTCAACTTATGAGTTAGACATGCATTTATGCTTTTCATCGAGTAAGTTAACTTATTTTGCAAGTACGGCCTATAGCGTTTTCTTTCTGTCACTCTAGTAAATACATATTTTTAATTTCTGATGCTATATGCCTCATGCAGCCCATGAAATCTTGTCCTTTTTGAAAAAACCCGTCACTTCTGAAGGTGCTGTTACAGTAAGGGACAACACATATACCGACAAATGCCAACTACTGCAGTCATCAAGTATTGTTTGCAGTGTTGTTAAGAGTCATACAGAGGAACATCTCCCGCAAGACTTCAATGCCGAAGGTAGTTCACCAGAACACAGGGAAGAAGAAATTATCACGACCCATAGCAACGATAGGAACATCTCAGAGATGAAAGTTGCTGATGCATTCCAATTGGACGGCATATCCCAATCATTGGATTGTGCCAACCAAAGAGTATCTCATACTCATTCATCAGGCTTGTCTACAGGGTAAGTACTGAAATTTGTTTCTAACTTAAAAATGATTATGTTACAGCTAAGCCCCCTTCAGTTGTCAACTTTGTCTGCTGATGCGTCTATGGTTGTGTTATGAAAATCCATCTTAGCCATGAAGTGAACACAAAGTGAGATCACTTCAATAAGTGAAGCCATGGACTTCAGAGAAGTCTGTACAAAGTGATTCCAACGAGAATCAGTGGCTTCTTTGAATCACAACTATGAGGAGCTGGATTAAAATGACATCATTATATAATGGATGCTGAAATTAGTTATTTCAATTGCAACTGAATTCATAGAGATTTGATATTTATTAACCTTTCATAACTTATGTGCTTTGCTAGTGTGAGCTCCACTTCTCGCTTTTCGCATCAAATTCCATGGACCTTGTCGCTTTTTTGCACTTTTTGGTTTTTATAGCACTGGTCTATGTTAACTAGTGCTTGTTATGTTGGGTTTGAATGAATTCTTTCCAGATTAGCAGCAGCTGATATGGGGTCGTGTGATATAGATTACACTCTTGCAGAGAGGTCTCCAACTGCAAAGCACAAGCATTTGGCAATTCCTGAGTCAGACTCTAAGCGTCAAGCAGTTGAAATACTTTGCCATGACCGGTCTAACAAAATTTCAGAAATCAAGAAAGCATCTGACTCAGTCTCCCACCAAGGCAAGAATCCTCAAGAACACATACCAACATATCAGTTTCCTACTTCCCTCCTGTCCATTTTAATGTCTTAAAAGATTTTGGTACACCCATTAAGAAAATCATTTCTCCTAAAAAATGAGTATACCATTGCTGAGATTTTTTAGAAAATTGTGTAGACCATTTATTAGAGCGATGGTGGTATGAAAGAAAAAACTATTAATGCCTTTTGGTTGCGAAAAGCGACATTTATTTGGGACCAAAATTGTTTTGCTAAATGACATAAGAATAGACTAGACGTAGTATTAACTAATTTGCTGTCATTTGTTTCTATCCATGCAGATAATCATAGTGGCTCAATGCCTGCATTAACAGATGTCTGCACCTTAACTCATACGTCCAACAAGGTAAGCCATTGAACTCCCTGTTCCTTGAATTACATCCCAAGAGGGAATATGCATTGAAAAGTAGGGGAAGAAAACATTACCAATTTCAGAAAAAACAGAAAGTAGGGGAAGAAAAGGGTGTTTGGAACAAAGGAGAAAAAAGGAACTTTAGAGTTAAAAGAGTATTGGTTTTTGATGGAAACTACTAGGACATTCATTATATGTATGCCAATCAGATTTTAACAGTAGAAGATTGGAACACCAACTTCTCATTCATTATTTACTTAAACGGATTCACTAATGCAAATTATATCATTGTTTCTGCGTGACGAGAATTACTATCAGGTCTACCACCAATACTTTTTTCTGACAGTATCTGCTGTTTTCCTTAGCCTGCTGTGGATGAAAAGCAGATGGATACCCAGTGGCAAGAGGGATTTCCTGATGTGATCAGTGATGCTGCAAATGATTCTGCTCCTCAGTTTCCTTGTATCTCAACTAAGATAAAATCTGAGCATGACACTAGTGCGAGCAAAATGGACGATTTTCCGAGTTTTGATCTTGGATTTGACTAGGATTATTGTTATATCGTTTTGTTCTTTTCCATTTGTCAGGAAAGTACCAAATGCAAGGCTTTTCTAATGGTTGTAGACTTTTAGTTACTTCATAATTTCTATTGATTAGAGGGAAAACAGAGCTAAAGATTTATCGAAAAAAATTGAAGCTAACAACTTTGTGGATATTCTTGTTACTGGTCTTGGTAATCTTTGCCTGATGTGAGGATATGTCCATATTACGTTAGAGTCAGACTACTCAAATAATATATATATATTATTCGTCCAGTTCAAGATGCTAATGTAAATTGAATTACAATATTGTCAATATCTATATGTAATATAACAAAGTTCATATCATAATGATCAAACCCAAAATTTATATTCAATTCGTTTGGAATTGGTTGATAAGATCTATTTCTCTTTCAACTCGAACAACATATTACATGAAAGATTAAAATGGGTAGGAAATATGTCTATCTCAATTTATATGAAAATTTGGACTTTGAGCCAAACAAAGAGAATCTTTGATTACTATTTATTCATATCTCCTTTTAAATTGTTAATACTTGTAATTTATAATGATTTTATGTAAGTTTTAAATATGTAAGATATATTTTTTGTATCTCTAAATTTATGATCAAAATAAAAAAGTTGACTTTCAAAATCTGTCTAAATTGTATCATATAAATTGAAATGAAGGGAGTAATTGCATAAACGATTTGATATGGTCACAAGATGAAAGGCAATGAACTTTCAATTACATATAGTAGTTACAGTTTACATAGTTACTGAACTTTCTTCTGCCTTGCATTTTCATATCTTTGGCTCATCATGCAGTAAGCCAAGTTACCATATACTTTGTAACCTGTTGTACTTTTAGCTCGGGAAAACTTGACGATATCTCTATTTTATGATTTCATCATCTATCGTCGTGGAATTTTGAAGGTATACCACCTGCCTTTCTTGATCCCTGACCATGACCATGACGACCAAGGAATGCTGTAAGTAAATTCTTACTCTTTCTAGCATATTCTTGCATATCCATTCCTCTGTTTCTTTCCGTATTTATGGGCATTGAAATCGCCCTCCGTGGCTCAGATGGACACTGTCATTACCCAAGAACATATAAGGATGACCACTTAAGCATGAACCAACAATGTACATGATTCAGCTACGATGCTCAGACTCTTCAATAATGTTGATAGGTGCATGTCGACCTGATCCTCAAAATTAATGCACTTTTGGAGGATCCACCACGAGTACAACAATATTTTTGGAGAGTCCGAGTAACATAGCTTGGTTGCATGATAGAAGTTCTTACCCTAGGTTTAACATTGGAAGTGCTGGGTGAAATTGATCTGCTTACAGCAGATCCAAAACGAACGAGAGGAGAAACTGATCTACTATTGACAGATCCAGAAGTCTTGAGACCAAATTTGAGTGGTGAAACTGATCTTTTCCCTGTTTCGTTGTTGAATATGTTAATCGAGTTTAACTTCTACATACTGATGACATAAAAAAAGTTATACTATCAGATCACCTAAACGATAACTAGTAGCAAAAACAACAAAAAACAGGATTAATAACATGGAAAATATGGCAGATTACCAAAAAAATTTTACATTGTCAGTGAGTATAAGTTAAATCCGTGTTAAATTACTTAAGTTGTACTTACCAACTTCTTTGGTGGATCCAACCCTTATAAATGAGAAGTTAAGAGGGTTTGGAGAAGCATCTGTCCATGAAATCTTGGGAGGCTTTTTTCTGTTTCAATTTTAAAATTGTTACTAATTTTGAAGACAAAAGAAAAAAGAAAGTCATAAAGAGTATCCTAATTTATTGAAAAAAAAACTTACATGTACTTTAGTTTAGATGGATGAGGCAATGATGGTAGAGCTTGAAAAGGATGAAGAAAACAATCACCTAATATCAAGAGAGGAAGGACCAAAAAAAAGTTAAAAAGAATATACAGAAGGGAAAAGATTTAAATAAATCGGCAAATTGTATGATGGTCTTATCTGAAAGTTTAAATTGTCAAAGAGATTACACTTTTAATCTTATTTAACTTCCTTTTATTTTAAAATGTCCGCTCATTTAAATTCTATGGCTATCTCATCTAAAAGTTTAAGCTATTGAAGATATAATTAGGAATGTAAAGAAAAATGTGCTCCTTCTAACGACTTAATCTTTCAGACTATGTTAATCAGATCCTTCAAAAATATTCCCATATGTGCCAGAACCTCCAATAATATTTTTAGAGGATCTGATACGGGTGCTGCAACATCTTTTTTAGAGGATTCAAGCAACATAACTTTTAGATGAGATGATCACACGATTCACCAAAACTCACAGGCGTTTAGAGATCAAGAATATGGCAAATAATGTTACCATGCTTAGGTAGCTGCAAGTCCTCTTGAGAAAACATGTTGTGTTCCTTATTTCTCTGTCTTGGTTTTAGAACTGCAGGCTGTGTCTCTGTAGCTGCAGAAATGTGAACATTGTCAATGTTATCGGAGATGGATTCGGGATTTGAAAAAGCTTATGGGTTTCTACAACAACTCTAATAACAGAGTTCACGATCAAATATTTTACCAAATTTCTTAATAAATACACATGGTCTAAAGAAGTTATTCAATTCACGTGAACCTGTAACCAACACTGTAGATCCGATCTGTCCTTGAACCTTTAACATCAGTACAATAACAATGAAGATGAGGGAACAAGATAATTGCCTGAATTTACGTAACACTTATGTTGCTTTGGAGTCAAAATTATCAAAGATTGTTGCAAAAGGCCACTTCGATCAACAATTTCTTGACATGTTTGCAATTTCTAATTAAAAGAATGAACACAAAAAGAAGTTAGGAAATTCTACTGATAAAGAAACTAATAATATTGGATTATAGACGGACTTAAATAGAGCAATATGGACAACAACAACAACAACAACAACAACATTATCCCAATGCCTCAAAGGCTCCCGCCCATTGCGGGGTAAGGGAGGGTTGGATGTACCCAGCCTGATCCCTATGTTTAAAAACATAGCGCGACTGTTTCCGGATGACTCATGATGAGCGTCGAAAGTTGCATTGACTATCTGCTACTTTACAATTGAAAGAAGCGCAGACAGTTTAAAGAACTATTTTGCTTTATTCCATCATACCCCAAAGCCAAAAAATAGTGAATCTTTGGCTCCATCCAAGATAGATGGAAAAAGCAATATGGACAATAATGGTTCATATAACTAATTCCATTAACTTCTTACCATATACCAGATGGCCTAAAAGAGTAACTACAAATAACGGTTCATAAAAAATAAGATGGTTATACTCAAAAATAAGACTCGTTACATAAAAAATTCATAGTACTACCAGTATAACAACAACAATAATCACTATGCCACAATCCCAAGTAAGTCGGGGTTGATTATATATATGAATTTTTAATGCTGTCAATGTATATAAGTTAAGTATTTACCTGTTCCATGCACGAAAATCGAAGCTTTGTTGTAGAAAATTCATCAACTTTTTCATCCAAGAAGTTATTTAATTTACTTGCCACAGAGCCCAAATGGTCCACACTACTAATTAGAGCTTTACTCACATAATCTTTCAAAGTCTCTATCACTCTGTACACATTTTTAACAAAAAAAAAACAATGAATTCTGAATATCCAAAATTGATTACGACAACAACGATAACACATCCAGTGAAATTCTACAGGTAGGGTTTGGGGAGGGTAAAATATATGCAGACCTTACTACTACCTCAAGAGATAGAGAGGTTGTCTCCGGAAGACCCTCGTCTCCAACAACAACAACAGCATACCCAGTGCAATCCCACAAGTGGGGTCTGGAGAGGGTAAAAATGTGCGCAGACCTTACCACTACCTCATAGAGATCGAGAGGCTGTTTCCGGAAGACCCTTGTCTCCAAAATTGATTAATTAAAAAAATTTTCAACAAATAATTCAATTTCTCACAATGTTTTGTGTTCATTTTCTCCATAAGATGACTCAAAATATTCAGCAGCAGAGTATAACTGTTTCCTTAAATTCTTCAAGTCCTAAATTTGCCAAAAACAGAAAGAGTATAAGTAATATACATTGACAGTATACAGTATATATGATCACCAAAAATTAACATGCTAATTCAAGATCGAGACAAAATTTAAAATTTAACATGGTCTAAGCAAAAATCTACTTGATTCGTCTGAATGAAGTTCGATCAAGTAGGTAACTCTTCATATCAAGATTGAAAACCTCCGTTTATACAATTAAAATAAACAAGATTTATATCTTTTTATCATATAAACATGAATACATTTATATCACTATGTAACAACATTTTACTATAATAATGTCAAGTTTTATTTGAAACCGATTTTTCATATTATGTTATATTTTATATTCTCTACAATAACAACATCATACCTCACACCACATTACCCCTGCCCTCGAAGAAGGGGTGGAGCTTATTCACCCAAAGATGGTAAGATGAACATCTTTCATCGGAAAATATTTTCGAATATATTTATATATAGATATTTTGACAGAACACCCTTGATACAAGTATCACTACCAATGTTCTAAAAGTATCTAAAGGTATGAACACATGAAAATGTTGCAGCTCGAAGGTAGAGTGTTATTCCCAAAATAACCCTCAACTTAAGTAACACAAATCAAAATCAATAAAGGAAAAGAAATACTAGATGAAACCATATAGAAAATAATGAAGAAAAGAAACAGTATGATATATTATATGTTCCTTATAACAATATTTCACTATAACAGTAAAAAAAAATCGATACACATAAGTCGATAAATTAAAGCTCTCACCTTTAAACTATCAGAGAATTGCAAGCTATGCTGCATGAAGATTTCATCATAATTTGAACCTTCTTGAGGACCATTTGCTCCACAAAGTGGATTTTCATTTCCCATTTCAAGATTATGATTCTTGAAAATAACAAAAAAAACAGAACTGGGAAAACTGCAAATATAAAGGATAAAAGATTTAATATATTCAACAAACTCATAAAAAATAAAATAAAATAAAAATTTGAAATTTTTTTTCAGACCTGATATTCAAAAATGAATTTATTGGGAAACTGAGAAGAAAGATAGTGAGAGTAGAAAAAAGGGAAGTGATATGTGAGAAGACAGGGTTGTGGGGTATCAAGAATATAAAAGGATGGGCTCATAGTATAAAACTTTACGAATTTAACGGAATTCAATAATTTTGGAAAAAAGTATTAAGAACACCCCTAAACTAGATATGAACTATTAATTTTATTCTCGAACTATTGATAGTGTTAAAATCATTCCTTTACTTGATTAATTGAACTTAAAATATACTCCTGATCTTGAAATAAGAGTGAGATACCCCCTAAATTCTTATCAAGTTAAAGGAGTGTTTTTGCATTCTTCTTCCGAAAACGTATGATATCTTACATTTCCAAGTTCGTCTCTTCAATCTAAAAACAACGATATCATAATTCTAAATTCATAAATATAAAATTCTGAATTCGCCTTTGGCAAAATGAGAGTGAGGCTTGCTTCTAAAAAGCAAGAGATAATTGTCCACCAACATGCTTTTAACATTTAGTGTCATATTCATGGTGGTAAATGTTATACCCTTCTTTTTTTTTTTCTTCCTTTTTCCCTTCTCATATAAAACAATATTGATTGATTGGCATATATATTGTCCGTTTTAGTTTAACAGATCTTTAGGAATTTATGAATTTGTTTTTGATGTTACGTTATATTCAGTTAAAATCCCATGTAACATGTGAGTATATGCTTTGTTTTATATGATATTTTACTTTTTTAAAAATATTTTGATGTGAGATTTGCCTGAACATATTGCATTTACCTCTTGTCCATTAATTATCATAGCTGAAGCCATGAAGTAAAGATTTTGAGTTTATTATGAATTTTGAACTATAGATAAAACCACTCCTTTATATACACTAAACTTCTATTTAAGGTTTGATTTATTTTTGAAATGTTTTAATTTATTGGAAATGTAGTAAGAAAAAGAAAATCAAAAAATATCTTTTTCTTTAAACGTTTTTTGTCTTTACTTTCTAAAAGCAGAAAATATGCAGTCAAATTTGTCTATATTGGAAGAAACGTTCCAAAATAGACTATGTAGGCTATGCTATGCATTGTCATGTTTAAAATTTGTGGTTAGGTAGAAAATTTAATAATTTATAATTTATAATTATTGGATTCTGGCTTTTTTAGAAGCTATTTATTTTAATTTAATTTATTGACGTATTAAAGTCCAAAATTGATTCTATAACTACTTCACCAAAATAATTGTAGGAAAAAAAACAGATGAACAAAAAAAAGAGACTTTTATTAAAGGCAAAGCTACCAAGGTTACAAGAATATAAATATAGCATTAAATTGGGTACACATAAGTCAATAATTCAGATTTGGAATTAATAATAAAGCTTTCTTTAATCATTAAGCTCAAACTTCCTTATTACGTAGTATCATTCAACATAAAATTAAGAAATTAAAGTGTAAATATAATCACTTAATTTGAACCTATCGAGTCTAAATATTAAATTCATATGTCAGAAACTCAGAATCTTAACACCTCAATCTTGACGGTTTAGCAGATTTTATTTATTTTTTGGATAACATTTTCTATCAAAATATATGAAAGACCAAGACTTTATAAATATGTAATTGCTTATTTATAAATCCAATTTCACTGTTTGATGCTAATAATAAGGGTGTCCTTTTTTGCTTGTTGAAATAAAAAGGTGACTTTATTTGTGAAAAAGAATAAAGGTGGTCACGGACACTACATTAACGAAAAGGACAATAATAGGATATGATTAGCTAATTGCAATTATTTGGCAGTTGAGAATTACTTTTCATACTGTTATTATCGCTTTGAATATTTATTAATTAATTCATGTTTTCGTTATCGCTAATAAGTGTATTTCAAATTTTCAATCCCTCTATTAAAGGTACAATATTAATAACATATTATATAAGTGGCATATAGAGAAAATTATACAAGAATCTTATCTCTATTTTTAGAGATAGAGAGACTATCAGTGATAAATGTTCCTTCTAAAAATAATATGATCGCAAAATCACAAAATATGGAAACTAATATTTCCACGTTGAAGAAGTAAGTTTATTTTTGGCCTCATTCTTACATTTTCCTTTTTGTGCTGCAATTAATATTGACTTATTTGGTTGATGATCAAATCAGAATTAAATATGACATCGACAGCACGTAAGATTAATCACTAATCTTTATATTTTGTAAATGGGCACTTACCGTAATTCATTGAAAAAACCAGGAAATTAAATTTATTTATAACCACGTTTTGGTTATTTAACTTTGTTAATTTTTCTGAAACACATTAAGGTTATGCACAACAATTATTACAATAGTACAAAACGAAAGGTATTAACCTGTCATAATTTTACATGGTCTAAAAATAGGCTAAATAGGTCATACCTCAACCCAATTGGCGATCGCCTTATACCTAATTTTAATTTCTTTATTTATTTTCTATGCTTTGTTTAAGTAACTAATAAAACTAGTTAATATATCGAACCAACAAATATTTTCAGAACAATATCTCATTTAAATTGCGACAAAAAGTATCAGAACCAAAAGGTGCACTTCAGAACAAATAGTTATACAAATACTAGTCCTGGTAACGTGTCCTTTTCATCATTAATTCGTAAGCAATTAAATCCAAAGCAACAGAAAAGTTTCAACTACTGAAAATTCAGTATTATGTTGAAATCACAAGAGGAGCTGAGTGGCGTATCTTCTCAGACAATTCGTTCCAACTCCCTTGCATAGCTGAGGGTTTGAGTGATGAGCTGAAGGGACGGTATTTCCTTGCAAGGCACAGAATCTTTAACTTTCTGGAAGATGATGAACCCGTCTTGGATCTCCCACTCGGGATGCTCCTGCACAACACCTCTGATCAGATAATTTTGAGGAGAAGAAAAAAATAGAGCACCTGCTGATATCAATCAGCCTTACAGCCTTACAAAAATAATTGGTCAAACTGTAAAACAAGAAAGGAGCAGCTCTTCTTTTATTGCTTTGGTCCTCGAAAAGGAAGACATGGTTGGAACACCAGTATCAGAAATTTCAGGCATATTATCTTAGTGAATGCAACACCACTACCAAGCTATACTATAGACAACTTCTGCATCAAATTTTGCTTCAATTACCAGAAAATTAGAAAACGGGGAGAGGGAGACACGGGAACACAGTTTACCTTCTCAACGTATTGAAGTAGCTCTTTATCCGATGAGAACAACAACATCTGCCGAGCATCATTAGTTGAAAGACGGTCATATGCCTTCTCACTGCATCCAGCTATCTCATCCCTATAAATGATTGGAGTAGCAACACCATTTAAATCTGAGCACTAACATGTAAGATAATAATACAATTGGATACAATAAGAGATTTCTAAGGTGATTGGCCAATAATACACACTCACAACAGACATGCATATGTATGCATATACTTTTTGTCAGATACGTATCTATGCATAAAATGTACCTAGGAAATTGGGGAAAATGAGAGCTTCTTGACGATGCAGTAAAAAATTAAGGAAAACTTGGGATTCTTTTTTTTTTTTTTTGAAATAAGGATAACTAGGAAAACTTGGGATTCTAGAAGACATATGGACGTACATTCAATCTGTCCAGCTTCAAGAAACCAGACTAGTGGATTTATATTCAGTTTAGAATGAACCAAACTTAATCCAGTTCAGGTAGATTAATACAACTTTTTTTTTTGAAAGTAGTACTAAATGTATGAATATGTGTGCACCATGATTATCCCCTCAACATATAATGTCATATAAATAAAATTAATATTAGTGAAATTGCCACTGGGTGCAAAACACAATTCATTAAGGTTTGGCAAAGAACTACACAGAAGTTAGACAGAAGACTGGCAAACTGGCAGAAACAGCATCTCTCCATGCATCAGAGGTTGACACTAACAACAACAACAACATACCCAGTAAAATCCCACAAGTGGGGTCTGGGGAGGGTAGAATGTA
>JAPFFP010000103.1:23292763-23303433 GCA_026153255.1 Solanum medicagineum | reverse complement strand
GTTAGTGGACGCATACGAAAAGATTGTGTAGTTGTCCACATAAAGGCTAAGATTAAATCGGAAATTAAAAAGGAAATCGATATAGAAAGATTGATAAAGGAATTTGTGGAATTTATGAGTTTTATTGTGTGGTTGTAGAAAAGAGCTAGGATGGCAAAAAGGTAAATAAGTGCAAATGCACGGTTGAGGATGACCTGTAGCCGGTTCACCTCGACGGAGTGAAGACCGCCAGAGTTCATGGCGGCGGCGGCGGCAGTTCCGTTTTGCTTGAAGTAGTGTTATTAGAGTGGATGATGGAGTGAGATATTATTGTGGTGAGAAGCACTCTACTTATAGAAAAGATTTTGAAAAATGGTCTTCCTTCATTTTTGGGAAAACTATTTAAAGCACTCCTAAATTTGGAACAAGTTGTTAGTTTCATTTTCGAACTATTGACAGTTTTAAAAATGTTCCTTTATTTGACTAACTAAACGAAAATACACCTTCGAACTATTATAAGTGTTAAAAACACTCTTTTAACTTGGCAAGAATTTATGAGTATATTTCACTTTTGTTACAAGATCAGAAGTGTATTTAAGTTCAATTAATCAAGTAGAAGAGTATTTTTATAGTTTAAGAATAAAATTAATAATTTATATCAAATTTGGGTATTTTTACATGTGAAGTTCAAATTCAAACTTAGTACTCCATATGATTATGTTAATTATGTACCGAAGTATTGTTAGTTTTTTCTGTATATATAATTTTAAAGAAGAGTTTTTTATTAATTAAATAAAGAATAGGTTGATTTGTTAAATAAAATAATAGATTCTTTGTTGACCATATATATCTCGATAAGGACATCATATTTTATCATGATGTATTAAGAAAGTGGAGTTTAAAATCTACAAGCATAAATTATTATGGATATGGATTTCTAGGCAATTTTTACGTGTTCATCGTTGATTAATCTTGTTCATGAAATATATATTATTATATTGCTTCTTTTATTTACTAATATTTTTAGCTTGCATCGTAAAATAAGTTTTTTTTTTCTTTTAAACTTGAAGACTGAATTTCTGAAAATTAAGTAATTACAAAATTAAAAAAAGGACGTTTGTAATTGTGTAATACTGCCAATCTATATTGCAAATGGACATTGGTATTTGGAATCTTCAACATCCCTTTTGGACCAATGCTCTTTTCATAATAATTGTCATAATAATTAAAAAGAATCGTAAATGATCTTTCCTCAATTATTTCTATTATGCAATACATCAATAATTATACAACTTAAACACTACAACATATTTGTCGAAATTTGATAGGATTATTAACAGCTCGAATAGTTTTTTTTTTATATATATATATATATATATATATTGTAAAATTTAAACATCATTAATGTTGAGAATTTGTTTTGAGTTTCTTATCATAACTGGGGATTTTCTTTAAGAAAAAAGAAAAGAATTTCTCCATATTTGACGTTTTCTAAGGTGTATGACTTTATAAATAAAGGCTCACATCATTCACAACGTAACTATAAGGGCTTGAGAGCAGGGCAAAGCCACATAATACTGGGGAGTTCATCTGAACCCCTTTTGGTGAAAAATTATACTATTTTTATATGGTAAAAATAATTTTTTTATGTATATATAATGAATGTCGAACCCCCTTCGGTTAATTTGTGTGTCCACTTTTTAAAATTTTAAAACCCCTTAGAAAAAAATATGGATCCACCACAACTTGAGAGTTTCGTAAGGGAGATAAAAAATGAGTCACAAGTGTCATTTAACATTTGTGTGAACCTCTTTGTATTCCAAGTGAATTGTGTTCACTTACTTTTCTTCATACTGTGTACTCTTTTTTATAAAGTGAATTGTCCATCTTCTTTTATTGATGTTGATCGATTGACGAACCACATTAAATATTTGTATCTCAATATGATATGATCCTATTTATCTTCATTCTCATAATCTTTCAACGATTACTTTTCTAGTTTCTGCATGACAATGGTTGCAATGGCTTCAATTCATGTCCAGGATATTACTACAAAAAATGTAGAAATACCGGATAAAGTTTATAATTAAATAATAAAATCTATCACTAATTTTGTCAATAAATAAATAATAATATTATCATGATTGACCACTGATAAAGGTTATTATATGAAGTAGTAGTGTTTCGACATCGAATTAATCTAAATCAGTATTTTTCGATATTGATCCGTATAAAATTCACAAGAAATTGCAATAAAGATTAGTAATTCATAATTTTTGAAGTATAGTAAACATTAAATCAAACACTACCAATCACCTTGGTGGACCGATAATTGCAAAGATTAAGAAGTTGATTGAGGAGATTTATCTTTTATTAAAGAAAATAATTATGACTATTATAACCCATGATGTCCATATCGGCGTGTTTTATACTCCAACAACTACAAAATAGTCAAAAAAAAAAAATTGTCTTTAATTTATGCCACTTGACATAAATCATAGGAAGTTGAATTGAATATGAAATCCCTCGTATCCACTCATTTTAACTGAACTAAGTATCCACTCGGATGGAGCCAAAGATTGACTATTTTTTGGCTTTGAAGTATGATGAAATAAAGCAAAATGACTCTTTAAACTGTCTGCGCTTCTTTCATCTATGAAGTAGCAGTTAGTCAATGCAACTTTCGACGCTCCTCATGGGTCATCTGGAAACAGCCGCTTTATGTTTTTAAATATAGGGGTTAGGCTGCGTACATTTGATCCCTGCTCACCTCGCAATGAGCGGGAGCCTTTTGAGGCACTGGGGTATGTTGATGATGATAAGTATCTGAGGATTTATTCATTATGAACTAAAACATAATTGGCTAAGTCACAAAACTTTAAATATGTCTATTTTTTTGATGCCTGATTCTCAACTGAACAATTATGAGCACATTCTCTTGTTAATTAAAATTTTTTAAAAAAAATTATGAGCACATTCAAATATTGACTGATTAATTAATTATATTTTTGTTGTGTGTCTCTTTTCTAGTTATCATGTTGCGTTTTTGGAAATGTGTCTATTTCGTCTATTTTTTATTGTCATGTTACATTTTTCGATAGTCAATTTGACTAATTTTAAGCCTAAGCTAACACTCATGCAACAACAAAAATTATTATATGACAACTCCTTAGGCCCAATGGGCCATGACAACTCCTGAGGCCCATGGGCCATGACAAAGAAACAAGTCAAAAAGTCCAACTGTTACACAAACCTTACATTTATCATGAGGTCCATTAACCTTTTGGTCCATCTCATCCTTCCACTAAAAGTCCAGAGTTTCAAAAAGTAACTTAAATATGTAAGCTGAACTTTTAGTTGGGCCGTTTGGACATAAAAATTAGAGGATTTTTCAAAAAAGAGAAAATATTTGAAACGTAAAAAGGCAAAACAAGTTATAGTTTGTTAAAATTATGATTTGTAGTTTCATATTATAGAAGTAATGCGAGCGAGATTGAGAGAGGGAGGAGAGAGGCGAACAAGAGAGGGCAGAAAGTGGAAAAAGGCGAATTGTATATATATATATCCATCGAATTGAATATGTATATTTGCCAAATAATTGTATATATGTAGTTGGTATACATATATATTTGTATATCTGACAAGAAATTGCAGAGAGAGAGGAAGAGATGAGAGAGAAAATAGCAACAAAACTATAGTGATAAATTGTAATTTTTTCAAACTACAGTAGCATAATGAAAGTACATATCATATATTACATAAAGAGAAAAGTCTAGAGTTCAAATCTTAGCGCCATCCTATGGCAAAAGAGTAGTAAGACACACATGTGATGGAGCGTATTGAAGATTTTTTGTTTAGTAAAGGTGAAAACGGCCAAAGGAGTTCAAATTTATACATAATTTAGCATTGTAATAAAACAAAGGCTTTTGAGTTCAACTCTTATCATCACCCTTTCAGAAAAGAAAACAATCTCGAGTTCAAATTTCATCGTCACCCTTAAGCAAAGCAGCAGTAAAACACACATGTGTTCAGTAAAGGCGAAAACTGCCAAATGAGTCTAAATTTACACAAAAACTGCTACTGTGCAACAAAGAACTCTTACAGAAAGGACAAGCATAGAGCAATTTCCACCATCGCGTTTTCATTAATATGAAGCACGTCAAGAAAACGATACATTTTATTTCCAGAGTACCGCAATGGCACTAGAATATTTACAGATTAACTTGAACAGAACACTACACAAACCAACACCAGACTCCCCCTTGGAAACACTATAAACTATTCACAACTTCTGGTACTATACCCTTACTAGTCTATCCTAATACAACTAGTTAAGTACTCTAGCATCTCCTTGATGGCACGACTGTTACTCGCTCCACCAGCCTAACATACAAAAGAACAAAAATCAAGCTTCTACGCCTTCCTATTATGTCTTTCCACATCTTTCGCCTTCTCATTTGAAAGCAGTCGCTTAACTGTCTGCACGAGACAGGGTCAGTTTTTTCATATCTTGAGTTGAACAAATGAAAATCCTCCTCACCACATTGCAAAAGTCTCTGCAATTAAGTGATTGATTGACGTGTTAGATTATAGGAAGTAGCAAAGTTCTTATGCAGTGGTTATATATGGTGAGAGAGACTTACTGCCACGGATAATCACCCATAAGCATCGTATCCCCTTCATCATCTGTAAACACGATCTCCCATTTATTTCGTGAGTGAAGCTCTCCTTGGATTTCAAACATCTCCTCAAGCTCCTTGGTAAGCTCATCGTATCCTTTCAATACAGTTAAATCGACTGCACGACCTACAGCTACTCCTTGCATTTGCACCTTCTCAAGGGATTCCACATGTGGAAATATGTTAAGAGAGTTTAAACAATAATAAGTTGTAAAAATGCAATCTTTGGGCTTTCGATTTAATACCTTCGTGCGAGTCCTGGTAGAACAACTCTGCTTGCTTTGAACCTCCTTTTGGGGTAACTGCAAGTGGCCCAGCATTTGATCTATGAAGTCTAGTGAAAGGTCGGATTTTTGATCTGAATCACCAGCAGGCACAGTGTTTGGAGGTTCTCTCTCAGCGGAGACACAAGAAATGTCGGTTGCTTGTGGCGGTAGTAGTGCCTCAGTAGTGTTCATTGAGGAACTTTTCAAGTTAATACCAAATAATCTACAGGTTGTTATGGTATCACATTTTCTCTCATCAGCATGACTAACAATCGGCTGATTAGTCCCTTGAGCTAATTGCGGGGTCAAAACGAATGGAAAACCAGACCAAGCTGAAGCACCTTTACTGTCTTCTTTCTCATCCACAAGCATACCCGAAGAAGTATTTAAATGAGGAAGCAGCCAACCACCCTCTGCGTGAGACGTTAATGTGCGATGGGTACTATTATTGGTGCCAGAGGGGCTAAACTGAGGCGCGTCGAGGGAAGGACTCCAAACCGCTAGTGCAGTTGAGGATGCAGGATCTAGCAGGAAAAGAAAGGCAAAATTGTTTAAGCAAATGAAAATGGAAATCAAATATCAGCAACCAACACATGAAAAACCACCATGCTGTTGAGAATTTTCATTCGAACCTGATATTTTCATTTCATTATTTGTCCGTTTCCTTTTGTTTTTCCCTGCGGTTGGATGGCCTAGGGTTTTCGTAACAGAAGCCATATAAGGTTCAATTTCCCAAGGAGAAACTCTGTCTTGCCTTGGAAACAATGCAGGCTCGTCCCATCGAACCTGGAATGAAGGGAGATAATGGTGATTACCAACTAAACATAAAAAACATTACTGAATATAAATGTTCAACCAACAATATCAACTATATCAACCTTCAAGGACCGCCATTCAGAATTTTTCCACTGTGAGGAAAGATCATCAACCCCGACTATAGTGCCCATATATCTGCGAAATAACAAGGGAAGAGCCCAAGAAAAACTCAATACATATCAGTACTAAGCAGTCAGCAAATAAACATCTAGATCAAAGACTTCTACATCTAATTTGAGGACTTCTGGACACTCCCCCTTTGTTTCAAGTTATTTGTATGGTTTTAACTTTGCACGGAATTTAAAAAAGTATAGAAGACTTTTGAATCTTGTGGTTTAAATTAAGAATATGTAGAATGTATCAAAATGATAGGCAAAAAAAGCGAGACAAACAAATCGAAATGGAGTATTTGGTATCACTACCTTCTATCAGGATTCTCTTCCCCTTCAAACTGCATTTGAAATCGCATGCCAACTGAATATCCATGGCTAACAGCCTCTAAGTATTTGTTGAGGCCTACAATGAACTGACTGGTTCTGACGGTTTTGCCGCCACAGAAAATTGAAAGAGCATATGAAAGATTTAGTATGTTCTCTGGCATGAAAGTGATCTCTACTTAGCATAAGGATGATGGTAAGTTGAAAGAAGATCTATGTAAAAACCTCGGTTTGTAGTTAACAACAAACATGGTCTGGGTTGTAACAGCATGAGATACTGTAGCTAAGACTCCTAGGTGCATGCTCTGGCTTGATATCACTGATGAAGGCATTGAGCTCTGCTGGCGACCAAGCCGTTTGACCCCAACTCGTAGTTGTCCATCCTCGCCCCTAGAGCCAGCCAACATACATACCAATTAGAATGTGATTATTAACAAACCAACATTACCTGTTCAGGATATATGACATGATGCAATAGTCATAAATTATTCTATCGAATGTCATACTCACACAAGAAACCAGTGCCAAAGAGAGATACCTTAAGAATACAAAAGAATCCCCTGCCACTAATTTCTTGGAAGAAACAAAAGTACTCCACCCTGTGGTAAGTAAATGTCTCCGAGGTTGGCCTGTTAATTAAAACAATGACAAATGAGTTTCGACCTTTATAAATACGTGATAATGCTATTTTCTGCAACACACTGTAAACAAAAGAATTACCTCTAAATATATGTTTGAAGTGCCACTCCACGCCATGAAGGTCTTTAGCAATCAATTCCTGGGTCGGAATTGGCTGGCTCATGTCCTAACAAAGCATAGATAACAGGATAGCTGATTAGTCAATTTGTTAAAACAGGGAAAAAAACGTCTATAGCCTCTGTGAAAGGATCACATTTATATTACCAGGGGAGGAAGGCATTCATTAGCATGTTTACGTAGCACAGAAAATCCACCATGAGTGCTCGTGTCCGAGGCAGTCAAAACCTTGCAAAAGGAGTGAAATTTCGGCCTTGCAGGTTCAGGGGGGCTTGGGTCCGGACCAGCCGGCTTAGCTCCCTAAATTAGATCAGCAATTACAACCAATTTTAAAAAATAAAATGCACGAGAGCAAGTGAATACTACAACAGTTGTAACTTCTTACATCTGGCATCAAAATGACTCGGGCATATACTTCATCACTATCTTGCTCAGCCTACAAGCAGTCATCAAAACTTTAACATTTCAAAGACGAAATCATTTAAACTCTAAATGCAGCCTTAACCTGCATTTCTGCAAGAGACTGTTTCCACAACTTAAACCAATGACCCCACTAGTCACATGGAGGCAACTTTATCGGTTAAGCCGAGGATCACCTTCAGTCATTTGAACTTTGAACCCAACAATTGACACTAAAAAGCAAGATTACATACAATGTAAGTAAAACATATTGATGAAATAACACAACAAAGACAAACATACCAGGTGATCAATGTGAATAACACTACAAAGGATCTTTGGTTCGAGATTGAACGTTGGAACTCTCTCATTCATTTCTTGATTAATTGATGCTTCCAACTTTCCACAAAACCAAAAAAAGTGAGACAAAAAGAGAAAGATACAAATTTTACAATCCCCAGAAGCATTACCAAAAATAACCATAAAAACAGACGCAAATTGAGAAATCCATAATTCCATAATCAAAATCAAGAATTTAAGTTTGAATCACCCAGATTCACCAATAACAGAAAAAAAAAACAGAATTTAATTTTATTAACAAAAAAAACTTACCTGTTCCATGTGACCTTGTGGGAAATAATAAACTCTTTCACCATTTTTTGGAACATCCACTAATGGACCTGCACACAACTTCCATAACTCTCGATACAGATCATCTTCTCCACGCACTAAAAAAAAAAAACCACATTTCAAAACCAAAAATTCATGAAATAAAATTCAAAAAACTGCAAACACAACCATAAAAATCAAACCTTGAGCTGAAAAATTGTTCTTCTGCTGAGACTGATAACACCCATTACTATTACAATTCGCCATGAATTCGATCGAAGCAAAAGACTCTTTAATTTCAAAAAACAAAACAAAACCCAGAATTCAGAATCAAGAAACTAGCTCAAAAAACACCCCAAAACTAGCTAAAATTCACCACATTTCTCCTTCCTTAAAACAACAACAAGAAGAACGCATGTAAGCCTTAAAGCAAGACCCCCGCCAACAAAATTTAAAGAAAAAAAATGCCCCAGAATAGTCTTACTACTACTGAAACAACTGGAGCAACAACAGCAGAAGCAATTTTTTTTTCTCTTTGTGTGAGAGAGAGTAAAGAGAGAGAAAGAAAAAACTCAGTATAACTGAGTTGTACCAAAAGCCGCTTAATATATGGCCTGTTTTGTTGCTTTCTACCTCTCACTGCAGAGAACGTGCTTCTCTCTTTCTTTTCATCTATCTAGTGTGAGGAAGCAAGGAGTGGGTGGGTGGGTTGTAACGCTTGGTTAAAACTTGATATCAAATTCGAGGTGGGGTGATAGTAAAATCTGTGTATATTTTTTTTTCTTTAGATTTCACTCATGAAATTTTGTTTAAGTATGCTTTTGTTGGTGGCAGTGGTGAAATTGCTTCATTCAATTTTAAATTTATGAATTATACTAAAAATGTTATCTTTGTAATAGATTCGGTAATGAATGACCACGCATTGTATATCTAATAGAAAACTTACCTTAATAAACATTAAATGAAAACAAATTATGATGTTGGAATTTTATGAATTTTGAATTTTATAATAATAATTGAGTTTTAAATTAATATTTATATATATTTAATTATTTATTAACATAAATATATTATTTAATCAAAATATATGTAGGATTCATAAATTCACATACAGATATTAATATGAATTGCGGTGCGATAGAAAGATTGTTTTACTCAATATCAAGTTTAACTTTGAAAATGTTACAAATCATATTGAGAGTGTCATTTTTATAATAGATTTGATAATGAATGATCAGGCATGGAAAACCTAATAGAAAATTCACCTTAAAAAACATTAAATGTGAAGTTAGAATTTCAATTTTAATTTTAATCGATAATAATTGAGTTTTAAATTATAATTATATACATTTAATAAATTTATTAATATAAATATATTATTTATTTAATTAAAAATATATATAATTGGATAAATCCGCATGCAGACTATTAACTTCGTTATTAAAATTAATTATGGGACCAGGTTGTTTGGGTGACGCAGGTTTTTTTTAAAATGGAAAAGTAGAGCCATTGATACTGTCCTATTTGGATTGGTTACTAACGGCGTTAAATTTACCGTCATGTTAATTATATTGTACTTTTATCCCTTTTTTTAGTAAGTTTTTTTTTTTCACATAGTTGGTAAGTTTATTACTAGAATGAAAATTTATTATTCTAAATTAGGTAAGAAAAAGTATATTTATTTTATAAAAGAATTCAGTTTATTAAATTATGATTTTAAGTGGGTAATAAATTTTAATTCTTTGATATATTAAGTAATATTAGCTTTACTATAAAAAAAATTTAAGTGAACAAATTTAATTTTGAAATAGGAGTTACGATTAAATATTAAATCAGTTATTTCCAATTTTTCTTGGCATTTTTAGATAGAATAAAAATTGGGTTAGTCGCCTCAAATTCTTTATACTATTTTATATTGGAGTTAGATATTTCATTTTATTTTATAGTCGATCACCTCAAATTTTTTGCAGTATATTTTATTTAATCTATTGATCGGGTATAATTTTGAATTTAGTTACAATGAATTGAATAAATTTTAATTGAGAAAAATATATGTACACAAATGTTACTTAAGACAATAAATATTAAGTCGGTCACTTTAGATTATTTTAACTTTTTTGGCTAAGTTGATCACCTTGAATTCTTGGCATTTTTTTTTGATTGAACAAATATTGAGTTGGTTGCCTCAAATTTTTTGCACTATCTTTTTGTTAAATAAATACTGAATCGTGCGATCTTGAATTTTCCTCAAGATTTTTCGACTGAGTCAGTTGTCTCGAATTCTATGCAATATTTTTTTTATAGAGTAGGTCATCTCGAATCCTTCATAATATTTTAATTGAATCAGTCCATCGAGTCGTCTCGAATCCTCCGCAATATTTTCAATTGAATCAATCCACCCTAAATACACTACATTGTCTTTTTGACTTACTCGCTCAATTACAAATATTTTGTATAGCTGTTTCTTGATAAAGTTGGCCCACCTTAAACTGTGTGCGTACACGTCCACCTCAAATTGCGTGCATGCGCTATCAATTTAACTTATACGATTGATTACAAACTTTTTATATATACCGTGTCACGAGAGTATTGGCCTACCTTAAGCTGTTTATGTGTGTTAATTTTGATTGATTCAGTTTGCCTCGAATTCTCCGCAAGTGTTATTTTTTGGATGAATCTGACTAGCAAAACTGATACATGTATTTTTTTAATGGAGTAATAATGAAATA
>JAPFFP010000103.1:23271980-23287663 GCA_026153255.1 Solanum medicagineum | reverse complement strand
CAAACTCAAGAATGATCAATATCTATATTTATACTATATCAAAATATAAACTTCCTAAACGAAAATTAAAATTACATAAATAACCCTAACTTTATATAAACATTTAACAAAAAAACCTTTTCACGCTTAAAATATTTGCACGAAAAGTTGTGCCTGCTGCATCTCATGTCCTGCACAGTCACATCCCTCTATCTAAACTCTACTACCAAATGATACAACTTCTCATCTTTTTCTCTTTAAATACATCAATCATCGTACTCGTTCTTATATTCAAACAAGAGTATTCATATTTCATGAAGAAAGCATTTGTTCCTTGAAATCTAAGATATTTCATAAAGCTCTGTATGGATCCTCAATCACCAATCCTTGCATGAATTCGAATCTGGATTGCGCTTGAGAGGCTAATGAATCGATTGGACCTGCCAATCGAATAAATCATAACATTGGATGGAGTTAACATTCTAAGTTATTGTATGAGGTTAGGATGAAGACAACTAGCATATTTATCGGGCGCCAATAATTTTTAGAACTTTCTGTTATTGTATTTGTAGTATATATACACAAATACTTTCATATATTTATTGCTAAAAATATAGTGCGTGCTAAAGATAATTGAGCATTCATATTTAGTCATTGAAATAAATGCATGCACCAAATTAACATTAGAGCGTCAACTAGAGAAATACAATTCTTGCCTTACCCTTAGTACTTAAAAAACAAACGCACAACAATAAATTTCATTTGACACATATAAATATAATAAAGAAATTTGCTAACTTGATGAATATGAACTACTGCAGGAAAAAACAATTCTTAGAAAGACATTATACATATTTATATGTTGTTTGAATACCACATGTATATATTACAAATACTAAATTTTATCACAATATAAAAATCGTGATATGTTTAGTGTAATAGCAGATAAATTGACTTTATATACGTTTTGTACATTTTTGAATTAGCAAAAGGCTTAAATTATATTACTCTTTAAGTATTGAAACTAGCTACTTGAGGATATATTTGTACCGTTTTTAATACTTGATGGTTATTTAGGTCCTTTCCCCTTTTAGAACTAATATTTAATCTAAATATTGTGATGAAAATACTTCTATTTTTTTTTTAAAAAAAATCACAGAGCATATCAAATTCACTTAGCACATGTTATATCCTATAATGCGTAAGTTCAATTTTAGAATATTTTATATGCCTTAATAAGTTCATGTAATGACACATTATTGACTTATTGACTTAATTAATAAGTTCATGTAATGACACATTATTGACTTAAATAGGACTCATATTCTAGAGTCATACTGTCTATACAACTATACAAATTAAGTTATTATAGTTGAATGAACTTTTTCATTTTATCAAAGTTATTGATCCCTAAAGAAAAATTATCTTTTAATTTTATCATTTTTATGTATTGTGTTCTATTTTAATCATTCAAATGATAATCGTCATTGAATGGGATTTTTTATTTTTATTTTTTCTAAAAATGTTAATCTCTAATAAAACAAATACAGTTAAGTGATATATGAAGTACGTCATTGATAATAATATATTGTAGCAGGAGCTAATTGATAACCCACTGAAATTAACGAATTTACAACTAATTAACCACAAGCGGCGGTTAAATTATTATTTAAATACTTTATTCATTCAAAAATTAATTACACACTAAGAATTTCATCACTCCAATAATAAAAAAGAGGCAAAATACTTTTTTTCCTCGAAATATTTGATATGTAAAAAAAAAAGAAAGAAGAAAAGATATTTATTATATTGCTTCTTTTTTAATCATATTGGGTTATTTAGTAGTTGAATTTAAACATCTTATACAATATTTGATAGGAAGATAAAAAGAAGTTATTTATGTATAACGTTAATAAGGTTTTTGATAGTCAATTTAGAAATCCATTTATTAATAATAAATTATGATAAAATTTATATATTATTTTATACAAGATAAAAGGTGAAATAATGCGCGCGCGCACGCACACACAAATATCTATAAAATAGTAGCTGAATAATTAGTTTCTACATAACTATTATTTATATTAAATAACTCATAATTTTTTTATAATTATTTTTATATTATTAATTTCTTTATAATTCTAACATTAACAAATGAACTGTTATATTTTTAAGTGGAAGAAATGAAACATAATAGGGTGTAGGTGTAATAGGAGCATGCTATTAACGGAGAGTTGTTGGGGAAAGTAACGGCGTTAACTAATTGTCTGCTTCGCAGCAGGCAACAGCGCTGGCTCTTCTAGGCCAGACACACTAATTAGTTTTTCATTTTTGAATTATTATTTTTAGTTATATCTTGTCAACACACAATTTTTAAAAAATAAGATCAAGAAATTAATATTTTTAAGATAGTAGAGTATTTATTTAATTTATTAAAAATCTTTTACAAAATACATCATCATTTATATAGTTCTCCTTCCTACCAAACAACCCATAATAAAAGCAGTAATAATAGAATGTCTTTCGTTACAATGATAATATATTTCGTAGAGTCTTATAAAATATAATTTGAGAAAGATATAACGTACATGAAAATATATCTCTTTTCTTAATTATAATTCTTGAGTTTGTGCCTTGCGTATAATGCGTCTTTGATAACAACAATAGTATATTCAGTAGAGTCCCATAAAGTAAGGTTTAAAGACGATATAGTTTACGCAGATTTTATCACTGTCTTACAAAGATAGAGAAAATATTTTCAAAAAATCTTCGACTCAAGTGTATCAATTACAAGAACTATAAGAATACAGATAGCTATATCTTAATAAAGCGTCTTTGATGAAAAATATTTTGAACTTAAAATATTTAAATTAATCGAACTCGAAATTAAATATTGATTATAAAAAAAAATGGTTGGATTTAAAAGGTTCATTTTCTGCTTGTTGGTGGGTGGTGGTATTTTGACCTGCCGGTGAGCTTTTAATTACTATTTGTATGGGCTCCACCTCAACACGTGAGAACTGTTTTTTCTTTTTTTGGCCAAACTTTATTTTCCTTTTTTCTATCTCAAGTTTGTTCTTATAAGTACTTTTGATGTGACTTGTTTATTGTGAGAGTTTTATCATAAAAAATGGATTTTTTTTTAATTTGAATTTGACTTAATCTATTTTTAAAATGAATATCAAATGATAAATGATTATGAATAAATTTATTGAGTTTGAGCAACTTGGGAATGAGGTTGTTGATTATAGATATTGCTTTACTTACGTAATGAATTTGATGAAATTCAATAATTTTTATAAATTTTATAATTATATCTAAAATTATTAAATATGTTTTTTGGTTTAATTTGAGAGATCTTATATGACTTAAGACAAACTGTAAATAGGAAAGGAAGAAAGTTTTCTGAATCTTGTGACTTTAAAATAAGTTATAGATAATTGTATAAATATAAATCATTTAATTAGGAATAAAATAGATATTTTAAACTATAAAACTAAATCAAAACTCAATTACGAACATTAGAGGCTATGTTCTAAAATAAAAATTTCACAAAATTAAATTATCTATACGATTTTATTAATCTTAAGTGAAATTTTTCTAAAATGAATATGTAAATCTAAGTCCAAAATAAATGTTCGTTACAGAGTCAAATAAACAAAGAAAACAGTAGAAAATTTAAATTTTGGATTTTCCTTAGACTATATTGATCAACAAAACTCATGGTTCATGTGATGAAAGATACAATCATTCATCTTTAACTAAAAAAATTAAACTTTAAATCTAGAAAATAAACTCTTATATACTGCAACATTTTTTGAGAGTCTTTCAAAAATAGTTCCCCTATCTCTATGAGATAATGATTAGATCTGCATATACTTAATTCTTTTTAGACTCTACTAATAAGATTTTACTAAATATTATTATTATTTATATATATTACAATATCTATGCAACATAAATTCGAATTAATCAAGCCCTAACACAAAGCGCTTAGTGAAAAATAAAAAAGAAAGAGATAATATAGTACAAGAGATAGTAAAAGAAAACAGAGGGGTAAAATGGTCCCAAATGTGTACAATTTATTATCTGAATATCTTTAGTGGGCCACGTGCGAGGTTAGTCATTTTCCAGTGTCTGCTTCCTTCGGGACCAATTTTTTTAGACCCGGCCTGCTTCCCTTGGGAACTGCGTTTAAGCACAAAACGACACCGTATCATAGTACGTATGATAAGTCACATTTTGTAAGTCCGATATGGCCGGTCTGATCATATCTATTAATTTTCCTGATTCAAATTGTACCATGCACAAGTGTATATTGCGTCGTGAGGCCGTTCAAAATCAAATCGAAATTGATTATTCAAATTGAAAAGGAGTTATTGATTTATCTATAACAGGTTATTGATTTAGTATTTTTGATAACGATTTAAATTTCTTTATTATTGGGTTATTGATTCTTAACAATTTTAGGTTTTTTCTTAACTAGTTAATCGATAACCTAATAATAAGTTAAATAATTATATTTATACTACTTGATATATAAAGTCCTTGACCGATAAGCCAATAACTGATAAATCAATATTTTAATGATTCTATAACGATTTAGCATATTTAAAATCGATAAGTCAAATCGATAAATTTCAAAATCAAACTGAACCGATCGATATGCAACCCTACTTCAAAAACGTTTAATATATGAGATGGTATAAATAACAGCCTCAAAATTAGCTAATATTTTATATCAAATATGAAACAAAATTAATTTTAAATGTTATCTCGTGATTGTTATATTTATCAATAGTATCAAACGACTACATAGGGGATAAAATATGGAATCATAGTATTCTGTGTTTGATTGGTGCGATGAGAGATACTTTCCCTGTTTCAATTTAGTTGTTTAATTTTGATTTGTTCTAGTAATATTTAAGAAAATAAAAAAATAAAAAATTTAAATTTATGGTGTTAAATTAAAGATATGTGAAATATATCGAATGTTCTTTAATATTATGATCTTAAATATGATATATGAAAAGATGAAAGAATTTACATGTTATTTTATATATAATAAAAGATGGAGTAGTTAATATATAAATAATAAAATTTTGCATAACTAAACTAGCTATAACATTTCATAGCAGATTTATATTATTAGTTTGGGAGAACATTTGTAGCTAAGTTGGTTGAGTATCTAAACTTTCACGTTTTTGGCGAGAGTTCAATTCTCTACCAGCTTGTAACATACATTTTTTTCTTCTTAAATTGGAGAGGAGATCACATAGTGACGAATCGAACTCTCTCCAATGAGGTGACAGTTCAATTAGCTCACCAGCTTAGCTACCATGATTTCTCGAAATGAATATATTCTATATTTATTATATACATTAAAAAAGAAAAAAAAAACGTGTATAAACAGATTATTTTTTTGAAAAGAAAAATCAATACATGTTATTTTATGTATAATAGAAGATGAAATAGTTAATATATACATAATTAAATTTGCATAAGAAGCTATAATATTTTATAGTGTATTTATATTATTAGTTAATTATTAGTTTGGGAGAACATTAGCAGCTAAGTTGGTTGAATATCTAAACTTTCACCTTATTGATTAGAGTTCGATTCTTCACCTTGTAACATATATTTTTTTTTCTTAAATTGGCACATAGTGGCGAATCGAACTCTCACCAACAAGGTGACAGTTCAATTAGCTCACCAACTGAGCTACCATGATTTCCCGAAATGAATAGATTATATTTATTATATACATAAAAGAAAAAAAAAACGTGTATGTAGAAATTGATTTTTTGATGAACAAGATTTGAATGAATGTACGGATCTCTAGCTCTTCTCCCGAATAGAATTTCGCACATTAATATCAATACCAATATTTGTGTATGCATGACTGTATGCTTAACTAATATCTATATTAATTACTAACACCTTCGTAACTAATTTTATATAATTAATTTATGCATCACTAGTAATTTAGGTGGTGAATGATTCATGAGATTGGAAGTCTAGAGCAGGAAATCCAATTGCATGAATTTAATGATTTATTGAATATTTTATTTGAAAGAATATACCTATTTGTGGATGCTTATTTTGACATCTTCTTCATGTCTACAAATATTTATATTTATATATTCATGTGATTATTACACATAAATAAAATAACGATGACATGACATCTTTTTATTGTCTTCTTCTCCAATTCCTTTTCTTTATTTCCAATTTTACGGCCGATATCTATATTGAGGTTTTATTAAATTTGAATTCATTTAAGGCAGGTCTATTTCAAAGAGCAATACTTAAACTAAGATTTTTCTTTCCAAATATTTTCAAATGTAACATTTTAAGCTTTTTTAGCTAAGACTGGATTGAAAAATCTAAAGGGATTAAAAAATATCCACAAAAAAATGACCTTGGTGGAGTTTTTGGACAAATAATTCACAAGATAATTGTTTAGGTCAAAGTTTACTATTATCAAACTTAGTCTATTATATTCCTTTGTTCATAAACTGCATCTAGTGCACGCTTTTTATGTGTTATGACCCCTTTGTTAGTAAAACGCACTAAATATATGTGTCTTGTGTTCATGACTCATTTGTTCATAAAAAATGCTTTTGGTATATGCGTTTTATGTGTATGTTGATGATTCATTTATTCATAAAACACACCCAGTGCACACGTTTTGTGTGTTGATGACCTATTTGTTTATAAAACGCACTCAATACATTCATTTTATATGTTGATGATTCATTTGTTCATAAAATGTACTTAGTGTACTCTTTTTATGTGTTGATGACTCATTTATTCATAAAACGCACTCATTACATGCGCTTTATGTGTTGACGATCTATTTATTCATAAAATGCACTCATTGCACGCGTTTTATGTGTTGATGACCCATTTGTTCATAAAACGAACTCACTGCATGCATTTTTTGTGTTGATGACCCATTTGTTGAGTTATTTCTGAGTTAAGCCTTGAATTAAGATACATATCAGAGCAGAGCGTTTGAGTAGTTCAAGCTAGACCAAATGATTTGCTTGCGGTCAGAAATAATTTTGGAGTGCCGATCACGTCCAGGATGTAAGCTCAAGACGTGACATCAAATTTGAAACTTTTGTAAAAGATAGAGAAGACCAAACCATTCCCTCACAATACGTATCGATATTATTATTTTTTTACTTACTATTCATTTGTGATAATATGCACAATCAACTAAATCGACTAATTTAAATTCATGTCGAAAGTAATATGAGCATTGGAGCTACCCCAAGAAGGTGAGAACATAAATTATTTTGTCTTTGAATAATTGCATCTGAAACTTTGTTCCCTTGAGTACAGTAATTTATAATAATATGATCCAATATTGAAATATATATTCATTTTATGTGTCATTCTTTCTTTTTTAGTCTGTCTCAAAAAGAATATTACCTTACTCTAATTGGAAACAATTCAACCTTAAAATTCCCTTTTTACGATTTTAGACCACAAGTTTCAAAAGTCTTTTTTTTTTTAAAACACCATGTCAAATCAAAAGATATTACATAAAATAGGACGGAGGAAGTACATTAATTATTGTACTTGAACAAGCCAAATAACATACAATATGTAACATGGAAGGTACATTTATGTCAGTCTCAACTTTCCCTATCCCATTGGTAAAAAAATGCAAAATTTAATTTCATGTATGCTTGCATCATCTGCCAAACATGTGAGGGGAAAAAAAGGGGGTTAAGAGTGGGGTTGGTGGGTATAGTGGCATCACATTAATGGCTAATTTACATAAAGATAATTTCTTTAGGTCATTATTTTTAATTTTATTTTTAAAATTTATATTGAAAAAATTATCCTTTCCTATAATATCAGACTTTGATTCAAGTTTGTAGATAAAAAGAAAAGTAAATAGATTATGATTGAGTATTTGCAATAACTTTTAATATTTTAGCGTAATAATCCTATCCGCTATTGATACTGTTCGCTTTAGATTTAGGTCCACACAGCTTTAAAACGCATTACTAATAGGTAAAACTTGTTTACTTATATACTAACATCTCTCCTGTGTTTTGTCGATGGAGGAGTCTCATTTTAAGATGGGTTGTTACATTTAGATCGTAATGAACGTTTTCCTATAAGATTTTTTCGTTCATTAGATATATAATGATCGAAATTGAATATATATATATCATCTTAAAGATAAATTAATTATTTTTAATATAAAGAGTGAAAATATTAGTCATCCAAAATGTTAATTTTAATAAATTTTGAACTCATAAACTTTAAATTATGATTCCATTCCTGATGAAAGTCAAAGCTATTAATTTCTTTACCAAGAATCAAGATAATGTCAAATATAGTGATGCTAGAAATAATGTGGCTTATGCTATTTAATTAAGAAACAAATCTATTTTATTACTTTTAGTAATTTAATTAAAGATGCCCAAAGAGCATTCAACCTGTCAGCATAATTATTTTTAGGCTCTAATATGAGGATCATTAACTTAATTAATAAAATCAATAACATAGGCTTCCTAGATTAGGCTGTTAATAATATTTTTAAAAAATTTAAAACTTTGGTTCAATCTCTTTTTCTTTTTAATATTAAAGAGGACAAAGAATATGGGACAAACCAATAGTATTCTATTTATGTGCATTCGTGTGTCTGCTAATTCATAATTAAGCAATTAAAATTTAATTAAGCATAACTTTAACGATAGACACCTGTATTTTTGTACTTTTTAGTTAGGAAGTTAGGACTAATGACTTTTTTTAAAAGGATTTTTTTTTTAATTAGAGTGACCATTCTTTTCTTGAAGAGGTAATATTCCCATCTCCATTTTTATTTTATTTGATAATATATAGTAATTTATTAGGAATGTCTTACAATTTTAAATTCCCAATTTTAAGTTTTATAAAATTTAGATCCACCACAATTAAGTCACCATTAGAAAAGATTAAAAAAAATTAGTTCCTTTTACTAGCGACAAAAAGAAAGAAAAGAATGACGTGTCAAAATACAAGAATAAAAATAACATGTCAATTGTTTAAATATTTTTTGATTGTCCTAGTGAAAGATTGTTATAAATAGCATATAATATAACTTAATCAATAACTATTATAGAAACGTCAGATGGTATATATTCTAATTTCATCGTGGAACATTAATTTTTTTTTAGTTTTGTTTGAAATAAATTTTACATTTTTTGTTTTATAAACCACGCAGTAAAATCCCACAAGCGGGATCTGAAAGAATAAAATATACGCAAACCTTATCACAATCTCATAGAGATAAAGAGTCTGTTTTCGGAAGATTTTTTGTTTTATAAATTACATGAAAATACAACCTATATCAACAATTTGTAATGGAATACATTTTTAAACTTATTTTTGAATAACATGGTCAATAGTAAAAAAGTAGTAATATTTTATTTACATTTTTTTTTGGTTTAATTAGAAGGTATATTAATAAATACTCAATGATGATTTCACTTTGAAGTACATAAATGTAGGAGAAAAAGGTACTTATCAAATTTATCTAACATCAAATATGCCTAATTTAGTTTTATACTTTTGTATGTGCCTATCAACTTTATATTATCAAGAACTATGTTGGGCCAATTTCAAGAAAGAAATGTATCTTAAATTGGAATAAAAGTTTTGTTTGATCTTTCAAACTAGAGATTTTTGTCTTATTTAATAATAATATAGGGCAAATTTTGAGATTGAATTATAGGTAATTTTATAAAGAAAGAGGATTTTCCCTATATCCTTGGGAAAAAGAAAAAGAAAAAAGAAGTTGATTTATTAAGTATGATGTATTTTCCATATATATATTTTGTATTTCATTATCAGTAATTTATTAAATTAAAAAAAGTTAGCGCATAATGATATTTTTAATTCTTATGTGAATAAATTCTGATTTTGATTCTCATGATATATGTCTCGATGTTAATTAAAATGTGCACTTTTAATCTTTTTGCTTGTGATATTTGGCTCATCACACTTTTTATGTAAAATTTATAGTGTCTATATTTTAAAACTATGATCATCGGAGAAATTTATAAATAACCACTTTTCAATTTCTGTAATTTGAAAATAACCATTGTTCCAAAGTTTTAAATTTTATATATAAAACTCGATAGTATTATCAGAAAATTTCACATGTGAAATTTAAACTTATAAAATTATGACAACAATTGTAAACATCTTTTCAAGCCCAAAAAACCTTGCTGTATAATTAAGAAAACTGTTGAAGATTAGTTAATGGGACTAATGATGTGATTAGAAATGATTAAGAAATAGATCTAAGAATACTTTAATTTACTGTTTATTAGCAAAGGGACAGGATAAAAAATGTCTGCTTCGTTCAAAGGTAACTAGGATTAGCTGTTGAAAAGAGAAGATTAATCATTGATTTAACTAAAAAGTTATTTTTAAATATAGACCCCCCATGTGGAGACCAATTTGTTTGGTGTTTCATAGCCTAAAAATATAATGATTTTGTTTAATAAATAAATAAATATCCCCACATACTTGAATTGAAAGTTAGGCCGTTGTGCTTTCTTTTTCTTAAATTTATTTTTTCAACTTTCAAAATAATAACAAGAAGAAAATCTTTAATTTCTAGAATTAACAGTGTAATTTTTTTTAATCTTTTAACACAATTAGATTTCTTATATAAGTAATTATAGGTAAATCTCTTGAGAACCTGAGAAAAAAAAAAGTAACTAATTAATTGTATAAAAAAAATTATACTACCGTTTGTTAAAGTGTATAAATATATAGTTTAACTTATTCGAAAGCATCTTAATCATGATAAAAAAATATAGGAACTATTCTTCACCCCCTTTGTACCATTTCATTGTTACTAATTCGATTATTTACAATAAATCATCTTGATTAATTTATCATAATTAAGTAATTTAAGGAGATGATCATATGTACTGTATTAATTAATCAATTGATAGAGGCACACAAGCTATAGCCTTTTAAATAACTTATACTATAAATTGTCGGTAATACAAAAGGCACACAAGCTATAGCCTTTAATAAAAGTGAGAGGAAATTTAGGGTAGTTGAATAGAATTAACAATTATTAAATATATACATTAGTTTAGAAGCACCGTCATTATTGTAGTACAACAGATAAGATTTCTTCATTCTTGACTAAATATTTTTAGCTTAAGCCATAAAAGTGAAAGTTCTCGACAAAGAACTCTCCCCCTAAATGTGACATGAATTGAGATCAATCATATTACTGAAATACGAATATCAGATTGATATTAAACAAAAAAGTTTAGAAGCATCACCAAGGAGTGTGATAAATGGATGCAATCGTTATATTCATTATCAAAAATCTTAAATTTAAATCATGAAAATGAAGAAAGAAACTCTTAGTAAAACATGTTTTTCTTTAAAATATTATAAGCGATGAGAATATGAATTAGTCGATCACTCAGTTATCAGTAGTGAATTTGTCAAAATAAAAAGAAGTTTAGAGGCATAATTTAGGTTGGAATCAGGGGCGGAGCTACATTCACTCAAGGGTGGTCAAGATGAACACACTTCGTCAGAATTTTTTTTCCGAATATATAGGTTAAATATATATATATATCAATTGTTGAACACCCTTGATACAAAAATCAGCTACCGATATTCTAAAAGTATAATCACTCTTAACGAAAATACTAACTCCGCCACTCGTTGGAATCCATGGGAAGACAATCATGGTGCAACCATATGTATATTTAAAGGCAAGTAGACAATTTATTTAACCCTCTTAAAAAGGTTGCTTCCACATAAGCAAAATGATGATTAGATAAGAATTTAGGAGGCAAAAAGGAAAATATATATTTAGTAGGATGTTGGTTTCTAGGGTCCAAAAAACATTGACCTTTATTTTGACAATAAAATTTCCTAAGATTCCTCAATAGAAATCTTCTATTTTGCTTGTGGGTTTGGACTTTTGGCCCATCAAGATCTGAGATCCAATGGACCCCAAACAAATTTATGTTGTCTTTTTTATTTTCAAATATTCATTTAATTTGTTTTGACGATCTTCTCTTTAAATAAAAGATTGAAAGGGACTTATTCCTATATAACCTAAGAATATGAATTGTGACATGTTCCTTTATGGTTTTTATTACAATATATACAACATATGTAAATTGATTTTAGTAGGTATATCCTATTATAGTGAATTTTCTTTATGCACTAACATGTTATTTATTAGAGATTGGACTTGATAAAATCATTTTCTTCGCACTGAATTCAATCAATAATGAAATTCTTGACTCGAGATCAAATTTATATGACAATCCATAATTTTAAAAATGTACTTTTAATTTACTTTTAAGTAGTGAAAACGCCTTTTTATCACCCGACTCAACATTATCGATCTAAACTAGAATTACAGAAAAAGGGAGGGGAAGGGTTTAAGCCTACATATCCGCAAAGCTCTCACAAATAAGAGATGTCTAGTTATTTTTCATATTATCAAGACGATGAAAATCTTACTAAAGCTCTTCTGATAGTCAAAGTTTATACTAATCTGACTAGTTGAAACGGTTCTCATCTTCTTAATTAGTTCAAGGCCATACATCTCCCAAATTATTTGCTAGACATTACTAGTTGTCTTGAAAGAAAATTGATTAATGTTCTAATCTTGTAGATTAGAGTGGAAGAAAATGTATAAAGATGGTATACAAGATAGAAAATAACAAAGGATCATAGTCAACAAACCATGTTAGAATCCTATGATTAGTGGACCAAATCACCCCATCTGGAATCAAGATTAGTGCACAAATTAGGTCAATTAATTAAAGCATTCCACAATATCACTTAGAAGTTGGACCTTGTACTTTTCTTTCTTGTGATCTTCGATGAAGCTTCCTTAATGTGAGATTAGGAAAAGAAATACTAAGTTAGTTTTTAATGCATTTTAAATTAAACCTATATATCCTTTTGACCTCTATAGTCCTTAATGAGGCCATTCCAATATATATTCATATTTTCCTCTATTTTCTAACTTTTCCATATTTGAATTGACAAAATGTCATTGGAAGAAAATATTTTCTTTAGAAAAATAATTTTAAGAAGCAAATGATTGATTTCTCCAATAAATGTAAATGAGAAAACAAACTCTATAATTAATAATCCAAACTGGATATCTATTATCAATATTCCGCTCGATCTGACCCCTACCTTATCTCTATCCTACCCCAACACCCACCCACCCTACCCCTAGACTAGCACCCTATTCACACCACGCTGATGCATCACCCCGACTCTCATAATCAGTCATCTAGATTAATATATACAAATATTCTTAAAATAATTTTATTTATTTATCAAATATCATAAGATCTACGAACATTAATACATCTCCTACCAAACATATGAAAGATCAAAATTAATATTGGAGTAGATGATTAATCAATAACAAATACTAAATCATGGAGCACAAGGAATAAGATGCAATATTTTTTTTTTCAACTAAATTAGGAAAACTTTCCCGGCCATATGGAAGTGGCAAAAATAGTGACATTAAAGTTTTCTATTCAAGAGAATTTGAAAAAATTGAAATAATATTTTTCTATATTTAATTGACATTAAATACTACAAAAATGATTAGGATTAAGGATAATCTCAAGGTATATTCCAACATTAAACCAAAAGTTTTTTGCTCTTGTTGAAGAAAAGTTTGTGGTAGATGAGCTTGAAAGGACCTTGTATATTTGGATTTTTCTACAAAAGTATAATTAGTTTGTCATTTGCCTAATCATAACACAAATAATTTTTGTTTGATAAATGGATTGATAATTTTTCTTATTGGCTAATATAGGAGATTACATTTAAATTGAAAAAAAAAAATGAATGTGGAATGTTAATTATAAACAAGATTAATAGGATTTCTTGGTCATTAATTAAAGGTTTGGGATCCGAGCTTTGAAAATATATTTAAAAAGTGAATACTTCCTTTATGCCCTCGAGTCCAGATAAGTTGAGACACAATATGAGTACTGAATATCGAGTGAAAAACTATCAAATACAATTATATAAAATATATCTAGTTTTTATATTTTATAGTATGTGAAAAGGTATGATAGTTGATGCTTTGGCTTAAATATATTACTAGCTTAGCTAGCACTAGCAAGTTGTGAAAATTATATAGGGTATGATGATGAAAGACATGACATATAAACCATGTAATCTTTAATCCACTGGCCACAAAAAGAAAGAAAAAAACACATAATAGTTTTTTGTTGTTAATTTTACTAAAAACACATTTATAATAAATTATAAAGTCGATTTCCTCATTAGTAGTTTGTCAATATTAGCCCATAATGCTAGTAGAGTTTCTTGCAACTTGGGTATCGATATTTATCGAAAACAACCTCCTTATCTTTATAAAATTAGATAAATTTTATGTGCACTCTATCCTTTTTAGACTTCCGTTATAAAATTGAAGTGGATTTGTTGTTATTGTATTTTGAGTGTGGCCATATTTGTAAGTAAAGCACATTTATCTTCTTTAGAGTGGAACCACAAGAACAGCTTGCTACAAGCCCAGGCCCACAATTCTCTTTCAATATGTGGATCAGGCCAGCAAAAATAGGATATAAGCCCACAGCCCATAATGAATGATTAGTTCAGTGGAATAATTTTGGATCATTTACATAAATAATATATTTTTTAATCTAAATTACGAGTTTTAGCATAATTTTAACTCTTATCAAATATAATTATACTTTTATTTTTAAAAATAGCAAAGAGAAGGAGAAAGAGAAAGAGAACCTTTCTCTTTCATTTCTCTTTATTACTTTCTCTTTTATCTCTCTTTCTTTTAAAAATACTACTTAATTATTTTAATTTAAAATTTAATTTTAAGTTGAATATTACAAAATGATGTTTTTACTATTCTTTAAACTAGAAGATTTATTTTATGTAAGTACATATATAATACACTGACACAATTTTAATATGTTAACATATAAACTAATTTAAATAGTGTTTAAATGTTTAAATATTTAAAATTCAGATATAATATTTTTGACACCATTAATAAAAATAAATAAATAAAAAGTATAATCGTAATACATTTTGAATTTGATACTTCATATGTATTATATATATTTTTTAATACACGTTGAGAATATAAGTAATATATTTTTTAATATAATAATTATTTTAACATCATTAATAAGAGAAAATAAAAAAAACTATAATACATTTTAAATTCAATCAATAATATATATTATAAGTATTATGTGTGAATTTTAAATATTTTAGTATGATTTAATTAATTTTACGTTATTAGAAAATGTAATATATTTATTGAAAGGGGTATTTACATAACAACAACAACATATCCAGTGAAATCCCACAAGTGGGGTGGGTATTTACATAAATAATACATTATATATCAAACTTACGCAAATAATGTTCTTACTATTTCTTAAACTAGAAGATTTGTTTTATGTAAATACATATATAATGCATTGACACAATTTTAATATATTAAACATATAAAATAATTTAAATAGTATTTAAATATTTGAAATTCATATATAATATTATTTGACACCATTAATAAAAATAAATAAATAAAAACTACAATTGTAATACATTTTAAATTCAATCAATAATAAATATTATATGTATTTTTCAATGCAAAAGGTGAATTATACATATGTTAG
>JAPFFP010000103.1:23225118-23271880 GCA_026153255.1 Solanum medicagineum | reverse complement strand
AAAAGGTGAATTATACATATGTTAGTATGATTTATTTTATTTTACATTATTAAAAAATATATTATATTTATTGAAATAATAATAATAAGATTCATAATATATATAATATTAAAGATGAAGAGTTAAATAGGGAGGGAGAGAAAGAGAAAAGGGAAAAAAAACAGAAAAAAAAGGACGCACAAAAAAAAAAAAGAAAAAAGAGAGAGAAGAGAAGGAGAAAGACAGAGAAAAAAGGAGAAGAGGAAAAAAGAGAGGATTTTGTTGTAATTTAATGATAAATTATGTGAAGATTGTAATAAAAGAAAGTATCTTAAAAAAGTATAATATTTGATATATAATATATTATTTATGTAAATGTTTCAATAATTTTCACATATAGCCACTATACGTTAATATAATTCCCTATATAATTTGTAGTTTTTGTATAGTATTTGTATATTTCGCTATACAATTCACAGTGTTTGTATATTTTGCTAAACAATTTGATTCGTGCACATCATTTGTGTAATCGCGCATAGCGTCTGTATAAATCGTGTGAATTATACAAAACTTAACTGTAATTGCAGCTAGATGTTTGTCGCAACCTGTAATTAATTCAACTATAGCTATATTAGCTAATTAACTATTATATATTTGCTTATATGCGTAATTTTTCCATTAATTATTAACATTTGTATTTCTATGATTAATTATTATAATTTGTATTGAGAGAGAGGAAGTAGAAAGTGACGAGAGAAGGGGGCGGGGTAAGGAAAGGAGAGAGGTGAGCGAGATTGCAAAGGGAGAGGGGGGAGGGGGAAAGAGAAAATAGCAACAAAATTACTATAGCCTCAAATTATAATTCTTTCAAACTATAGTGAATAAGTACATATAACATGTTTACCTAGTTGCGTAATTTATCATAATATTATTCGGAGTTTAAAAAAATGGAAAAGTTATTTCATAACTAATTCATGAATGATTATAATTGAGAAGTTCATAGATAAGGAAATAATTTTTTCCACATGATGAACAATTCCTTATTCATCAATCTGACATTTGCTTTGAACAAAAAAGGAAAAAACTCTATAAGATTTGAACTATATTTCTTGTCTTGAACTTTTGTTCAATGCTTGTAGGGTGCAAAAACAACCACGGAATTATGCCCTCCGAATCCGAACGAGTTCGAGATACCTGCAAAAGAAAATGAAAAGGATTACACGAGGCTACTGTGAGTATTTATGTTGCTCGGACTCTTCAAAAATGTTGATGCATTGTACTGTTGAACCGTCCAACAATGCATCATTGAAAAGTCCAAGCAACACACTCTCTTGTCTGTAAGTTATCTTGTTGGGCGTTGAATGTATCAAAATGTCCTCCTTTTAATCTTATGGACTTAAACATGTCATGCGGAAACATGAAACTAAAGAGTTGCCAAAGGAAAAGAAACATAGGGAGTACTATTAGCTAACTGTTTAGTGAGTATTGTCCATTAGGATTGAAGATAAACAGACATACCGACGTTCACTTCATGTTGTTTCTTCACATTTGGAACAGTGTCAATTGTAACCTGAGGTTCTAATTCCTACACACGAAAAAGGAGAGAAGTAAGTCCCGGACTGGTTATAGAACAAATGGGATATCGATAGTCAGAACGTGTTAAAACAGACAAGTTAGTGAGTAGTACATATTGATTGATGGTTGGATGAAGCCATCCTGTTGTGATTGCCTTGATGGTTGCAATGGCTTCAATTCCACCAGCAGCTCCGAGTCCATGACCAATCATCGACTAATAAGTAACAACAACAAAGGTATCTTGATTCAGTAGTTAAGTACTCGTTGTCATTCAAGTATGTTCGACTCAATCACAACAGCATCAACGTTTAAACCAGACAATGATAGTAGATAAGTTTGGTAATATGATCATTTGAAATGAATTTCGAGTCTATGATAGTTATTTAGTTAGTCATGGTGAGGAAAATGAACTTTGGCTTCACCTTTGTCCCGTTCATTTTGATTTCGGAGGTATCCTTGAAGACCTTCTTGATGGCATTGACCTCAGCCAAATCTCCAGCAAGAGTTGATGTTGCATGAGCATTTATGTAGTTCACCTATTCAGAGTTATAACAGCAATATGCATATCAGATTATGGCAGTTTCGATCAGAAAACAAACGAACAGTGTTACCTCTTCTGGAGAGACTCTTGCATCAGCCAAACTCTTAGTGATGCAAGACGAAACTCCAAGTCCATCAGGGCGAGGATCTGTCATGTGATGAGCATCACAAGTGACTGCTCCTCCCAAGTATTCTGCAATGATATTAGCACCTCTTTTCAAAGCGTGCTCCAAGCTTTCCATGACCTGTTCGTGTGGAAATAACTCCATCAAGTCACTAACTGGTGATTTTGAACAAACGCGATAAGATAATGTATATATACCAGGATACCACAGCCTTCACCAACGACAAATCCATCACGATTCGTGTCCCATGGCCTTGAAGCCTTTTCGTAGTCATCATTTCTTTGAGACAAAGCTCGACAAGCTATGAAGCCGCCAACACCAGTAGCTGTAACACCAGCTTCCGTTCCACCTGCTACCATAATATCTGCATCGCCCCTTCTAATGTGATTTGCAGCCGCGCAAAAGCTGTGATTGGCAGTTGCACAAGCCGTTGAGATAGAGTAGTTAGGTCCCATTAGTCCGGTTTCTATAGCCAACAGTGCTGATCCCATGTTACTGATTGAATAAGGTATGAAAAATGGACTAATTTTCTTGTGTCCTCTCTGAACTAAGGCTTCCACGCCATCGCTGAAAACTTGTAAACCACCCATGCCTGATCCAACCAAGACACCGATCCTCGTTTTGTCCATCTGCAACATACAAAATTCAAGTTACATTTTAGGCTTTTTATCATTTACAACTCAAACATTCTACGACAAAGTACTAAACTCACAGTTTCAAGAACTTGTTGGCCGAGGTTAGCATCTTCGAGGGCTCTCTTTCCAGCAACAATACAGTATCTCCAGCAGTTATCTAAACGACGATCATTCTTTCCGTCTATGTAGCCTTTGGAAGAGAAATCGCGAATCTGTCCCCCGAACCTAACTGTGTACTCTGAGGCATCAAAACGGTCTATTAAACTGATTCCACTCTGTCCTTCGAGAAGATTGTTGTAAAAATTATCGATATCACTTCCAAAGACGGAAACAAGGCCCATTCCTGTTATGACAATCCTTTTCTTCGGGTCCGTTTCTCTCTTGGGAGCTGAAACAGCTGGAGAGGCCATGGCTCTGATTCTTCCACATTTTACAGCTATTTTAAAACATTTCAGTAGATTAGAATCCTTCGCGAGGTCATGGAAACAAGCCAAAGTTTGCACCAGTGTTTATTCTCATGATTAAACGGAAAATTAAGGCGGAAGAAGCACAATACTATGATAACAAGAAGCATCGAACATCAACACAAAGGGTCCGATAAGTGGAAGCAGGGAAAACAAGTTTCACATGTGACATTCCATATTCATTGTATCCTCCCGACCATCCAATACACCTCATCTTTAATTGAATGCTAAGCATCTAAGAGAAACTTTGTTCAACCACTTGTCAGAAAGAAAGTCACACAAAACCAAAGATCTAAAAGAAAAATGATAAAGAGATATTCAGAAAGAAAAACCCAAAAGGCGAGGATGGTATGCAAAGCATCCCGTGTTCATGCAGGGTCTGTAGAAGGGCTGCACTCCTAGGGTGCAAGGTAGGTAGCCTATCCTTATGCAAACATCAAAGGCTAATTCCATGGCTCAAACACATGACAACTTCACTAAAAGATCCAGCAGGGTATTCAACGAAACATCATCATCAACGACAACAACAACATACTCATTGTGATCTCACAAGTGGAATTTGGACAGGGTCGGTGTACACAGTCATTACCCCTACATTGTGTGTCGGAAGGGGATTATGAGGTGAGAATCAAACTCTCACCAACAAAATAAGAGTTCGAGTAATCAATAACTAAGCTACTAAGATTCTTCTTGCAACACAAATCAATGTCTATCCTACAAACAAAGACTTGGCTCCAACTATACAAATATATGAGAAACAAAAAAAAAAAAAAAAACAAAAACAATCTCATTTTAGACTTCAAATCCTAAATCCGTCTCTACTGTCTATTAATATATCATCAAAATACTACTACAAAAAATGATCAAGAATATTATAACATAATACCTTTTGGCTTACAAGAAGCAGAGTTTGGTGACAATTTCACATTTTCAATAGCTCTAAGTCCATTATACTGTAAATGAAATCCACCATTGATTCTTGATTCCGTCTTCTTCAATATCAAATTAGAATAAGTAATACTACTCATTTTCTCAAAACACAAGAAATTAAATCTTTTTTCTTAATTAAAAAGTTGAGCCTTTTTCTTAGCCAACTTCCTATCTTTAATTCAACTCATCATGTTGGTAGATATATAGGGGCCAACAAAAAAAAAAAAAGCCAACTCATAGAGAGATCCAAGAAAATGGAGTAAATAACTAAGTTAATTTCTTAAAAATATCTTATTTGCTATGCAAGAATTTATTTTTAAAAAAAGATGGCGATAAATGCAACACATAAATATAGTGACAGTTCCAGAATTCAATTCACAAGACCAAACAAGAAATGATGACACATGACACATTAAAGGGATTATTTGGTGTTCTTATTTTAGTAAACATAGAAACTATAAAATAATTGTACTTTCCTCTTTCAAATTTGTGTGTTTTAGCTTATTTTTGATCAATTAATACTCCCTCTGTTCACTTTTACTCGCTATTAGTTTATTTTTTTAAAGGTTAATTTGACTGATCTTTAAAGCTAAATTCGATATTCGAGATTGAAAATTTAGATGGTTGAAATAGTTGCAATCCTTCTCATATTAATATGATGACAAAATACATCTTAAAATGCTAGTCAAAGTTCATATAATTTGATCTCGATAAGTGAAATAGTGACAAATAAATTGAACGTAGGGAGTATAGACTAAATACTCTATTCGCTTTATTTTAATTATCGTAGTTTTCATTTTTAGAGTTGAACGGTATAAACTTTGACTAATATTTTAAGATGTATTTTTCGTCATATTAATATAAAAAATTGTAATCAGTATTTAGTTACACTTTTCTCATGGTTTTTTAATATCTAAATTTTTATTTTGAAATAATTAATTAATTTAATCAAATATTTAACTTTTAAATTAGTTAAATTGAATTTTTAAAAACGCAATGTGACAACTAAAATGAAACGAGAAATGTATAATATATAGTTTATTAAATTATTCTTTATTTATTAGTTATTTGTTGAGAATTGACAATTGCTATTTTTCGTCTTCAATTCCTATATCGGTACTAATGTTTGGATTTTTCATTTGCTAAGCAGACATTTATTTTAGGAGTGCTTATTTATAGGGTGGATAATAACGTAGAAATTATTATGTAGTACAAAGCAAGCTTTGAAAGTTATTATCGTGTAACGATATAAGTTATGTGTTTAAAATAAAGTCAATGATCGATATTTATGTTATGATAAATTTCTTTGTGTTTGGTTCAAAATGTCTAAAAATAGTTACTTATTTAACTCATATTATAATACTTTTAAGCATTGTTTGAGTATTTATTAATTATAATAATTAGTGGTTAATGTTATACATTTCTTACTTGGTAAATTGGAAATGAAAATTTGAGATCAAAATAAGGCTGTGTGTGTGAAAAAAAATATATACACGAAATACATCAACATGTTAATTAATGTGGTTGGGAGATCACACACCTCCATTGAATTAAGACGTGTTATGCCCCTATAAAAATTTACATTACTATCTATATACAAGGAAATAAGACAGTAGCTTTCGGTCGTAGCTGTTTGCTTAAGCAGCTTTCGATTGTTTTGTCTATTTTAATTATCTGTTTTTTCTCATTTACTATATGTGAGGTAAATAAAAAATATTTTTGGTGTTTTTTAATTTAATCTTTTCAAAGCAGCTGCATATTGACATGGCAGCTTCAACTGCTTCATAATATTTCTTTAGCGGCTTCATAGTTTTTGAAATATATATAAAAAATTTATCGATATCACGTAAATTGAGACTAGAACATAATTTATATGGGCTACTTGTTTGAGCAGCTTTCGGTGAACCAATAAAAATAATTTGTGGGCGTTTTAATTTAATATTTTCAAAGCAACTGCGTATTAACGTGTCTGCTTCAATGACTTCATAATATTTCTTTAGTAGATATAAATCATACTAAACAAATCCTATACGACAGACTTAATTCAAAAGATATTGAAAAAAAAAATTGATCTCAAATCATTCGTTTAAATGAACACTCTCCAAACCAACTACAAATTCTAAACGATAAACTCGATTCAAAAAATATTGAAAAAGAATCGATCTCAAATCATCCTATGAATTAGGTAGTTTTTTAATAAAAAGAAATTTTCCAAATACTTTTTGACTGCTCTGAACAAATTGTACTAGTCAAAATTGCAAAGAAGAAAAGACAGAAAGCATTCAATAGTAAGAGATAAATTTATTATTTCTATCTTCTTTGGAGGCCCTCCTAGATTCTCAACTACTTTTATTCGAAATCAATTGATGAGTTTAGTATGATATTGTTAAATTTCATATTTGAAATTATTATCATATTTGTTGTTTTTATTTGTCTTGTTGTATTTTTTGAAAGTTAAGTTAGCTCATTTTTAAAGCTAAATTAGTTTATATTAATTTAATATTTTTAAATAAAGATTTAGATACTAAAAATTATATGAAAAATATTATAAATTATAATTTTTTTATGTTAATATAATAAAATATTATATCCTAAAATGTCAATCAAAATTTATAACGTTTGATTTTTCTTAAAAAATCATCACAACGAATGAAGTATATATTATGTATCCATAGGATTGATTACCATATTATATTAGATTTAAATTAGATTTTAAATCATACAAATGACTGCTTTTTTTTTTCAGCAACTATCACTAATTTATTTTATGTATATTTTTGGATTCTCCAAATCATTCCTACATATAGTGTATGCGCATAAAATATCCATTTTAAACAAAGGATATATGGGTTTCTAGAAGCAAATTATATTTGGATTTTCTTCATCTTTCTAATTATATTTTTTAAAATGTACAAATTTGGATGCTTGTCCAAGGTACAAATACATCATGCCTGACTAAAATAATTGATCGAGAATATTTGAGAAATTGGGACCAAACGCTAACTTAACCTATGCATACCATATATATTTTTACCGACAAAAAAATCGTGCATATCACTTTTCGCCTAAGGCAGCTCACATATTTACAACTTGATTTTTCTCTCTATACGTATGTGTAACAATACGAACAAACCATTTCGAAAGAATATAATACAAGTATCAATTATTAATTTCACAATTTAAACTCATGATCTATATATAAATTATAAATGACACAACAACAATATAACTTTACCATCGCTTCAAAGTTTCCGTCCAAATTTTTCGTTCAATGACCTGATTAATTTAAAATTTACTTGATAAATAATTTCAAATTTTGTTTCTACAAAATGAAAGATAATAATGATAAATAAAAATATGTCCTTATTAATTCATTATCTCTCGATATTAAATGAAAAATAATTAAAATGTATTTGTAAACTAATTCAAATATCACGTGACAAAAATTAAATAGAGGTGACAGATCACTACTGATAAAATTATTTAAAGTGTCTTCCACTCCATCAGATTTGCTGCTTTTTTTTGTTTTTTTTTTTTTTTGTAAACATAAAGAATAGAAAAATGACTATTTAATTAGATTGATTATTTGATAGAATAGTTTCCAAGGAATTGACTATTTGACTTGGTAATATATATAAATATAAAATAAAGACAATACAGCTCCCCCTACCCCGTACCTAAAAGATTAGGTAAGATATGCCATGTTCTATTTATGACTTATTAATGTAAAGTCAAATTATTTTCAATTAGAGTTAGGTGATATTTTTTTGGGACAAACCAAAAAGGAAAGGGTGTCACGTAAAATTGGACAGAGGGAGTATTAAGTATGTCCCAATTAATATTTTGAGCAGAATTTTTGTTTGACTTTTTTAGGGATAATTGTAGTACATGGTTGTTCGGTCAAAATAATTATTAAGAAAATGACAATTCGTTATATAGGCATGTATAAAGGACAAGCCTGTACATTAAAGTTCCCCCCGAGTAATAATCCTTGGATCATCACTTATTCCCTGAATTAATAGAATGACTAAAAATTCAAAGACAGGTTTCGCTTTTGGTCAAAATATAAAGTGAAATATAGTATTTAATTCTTTCTTCCATTTAATGTCTATTAGTATTCCAAAAGTTAAAATAAAGAGGCATGAATTTCCGATGGAGCGGTAAAATGCGTAGAGATCGGAAAGAACACCAACGATGAAAGAACTCTGCTGGGTCGACACTGACACTGAGAGACAAAACTAGACATCTATGGGTAAACCACTGTTTTGGTGCGAACCGCGAGAGCGGTACCAAATCGAGGCAAACTCTTAATACTAGATATTACCTCAAAATAATAGGGGTCAAGGTCGGCTAGAAAATTATAACCGATTTTTTTTTATCTGGTATTAACTTAGAACCACGTGTATCTAGGGTATGGCCCGACCACAAGAATATTTCATCTATAGTCAAGTTATACTCAGGTTTTTAGTGTATCATAATATATATTTAGTGTATAACTCATATATAAATATTGTACAGTTAGTATATACTTTTTTTGACTTTGCCAAGCTATAAGTCATATATCATGTAAATAAAACATGACTATATTTGTTGTAAATTAATTAGTTATTACATATATGAGATAACTAATCTCATCTATTAAGTACAAATAACATGATAAATATTTGCGGGACTTATTTATACCAATAATCAGATACAAAAATAAAATAATTCTACATTTTATCTCGAGATTATTATTCTTTATTTCTAACGAATTATGAATAAAAAACCCAAGTATTGATGTTGAAGAGACGAACAAGCCCACAGATCAAACGGGTTTAGGTCCAAATTTGTGGGCAGAAGTCCATTATCCATAGGCCCAAAAGACGAGTTCTTTTTTCTTTTCAAATTGTTAGAACTATTTTCCAAAAGTTTTTATTTTTATTTTTTGAGAATTTTTTACTTATTATATGCAGATGTACTTTTACATTTCCGCAAAAAGATACTTCTCTCTCTTTTTTTTTAATGATGTGGTTATATAACAAATCGTGATATTGTTGAGCATAAATATTATATATGTGTAGATACACCTATTAAGCGAGCGAATACAATATTATGTTGAATACATTTATTAAATATACAAATACAATATATTTTACTATTATCATACTTATGTACAATATATTTTGCTATAGAAGATAATATATGATTTTATATTTAAACATGTATATACAATGTATTTTACTATTATTACATACATATACAATACATTTTGCTATAGAGGTATTGCATATGCAGAGATACACTTATTATACGTGCAAATACATTATATATCGCTATATTTTTGAAATCCAAATTTGTGCATAATTAAGTAAAATCTCACTATTTTCACAAATTTGGGTGTAAATAATGCTATATATATTTCCCAAACCATTTTATTCTTTTTGACTTACTATTTAAAAATGTCATTCTTCCATTTTTGCCCCCCACCCCCAAAAAAGACATTTGATTGAAACAATTTGCGGAAAAAAGGGGGGGCAAAATTCAGAAAAATTATTATGTCATTTTTTAAAAAAATAAAGCCACCTAAAAAGGGGCACTACATCACCGTTGGTGTTTCATGTGACAGCACATAAATAAAAACGTGTAAATTCCACGTCACAAGTAAGAGTCTTAACTTAGCAACTAAGCACCAAAATACTAAAATAAAAATAAAATGAAATAAAATAAAATAAAACAAGATGAAAAAGTTAAAAAAAAGAAGATTCCCATGAATTCTTCATCTGAACACAATTTTTTTTTTTCCATTTTAGAGTTCATTGAATTGGACGGTACTAAATTTCAAGATTTGTATGACCTTCTAGAAATCATCCTTATCCATTTTTAAACTAAGATAGTGTATTTGCTATTTTATTTTACTTGGGATAATTAATTATTTTACTATTGAAAAAAAAAAGTATACAAAACTTTGTTCCAATCGAAATTATGTTTTATGTTTTGGTAAATTATAAAGAAGGAAAGAAAATAATTATTGGAGATGATTGAGCATATCTTTATGAAAAATTTATTAACAAAATAGAATTACAAAACAAAAGTTTAAAGGTCACTATTACCTAATGATTATTTTATCTTTATGCCTCACATTAGTCCTTTTTTTCTTTTTATCTTGGCTTAATAGGTGATTTTTTTGCTTAAAATTTTTAATAAATTTCACTTAAATCGCAAAATTATAGCTGGTTGAAAATAAGATATGTACAAATAAAATTTCTATTAGATATAGATTATGTATATTAAGTAATTAACTCAACTTATTTATATAAATGGACATTTTTTAAAAGAATACGCATGACTAATTTTTTCAAAATTTGAATTTATGGTATCTAATATAAATAATTTGTCATATATTTAAATTTAAATCAAATATATCATAATTAAAAATTTAAACAACTAACACCAACTTCTTGTCGTTTTATGAGCTTTTCTAAACCGCGTGATTCTTTTTTTGTTTTTGCCGTCACCGCTCTCTGATTTGTCCACCTAATAGAGACCCAAATCTCATTAATTTTTTTATTTAAGTACTTGTAAATTTAATATTGTTTTATTAAACATATTTATCAACTAGACTTGATGAAGTACATAAAATATTTATTTTGTAAATTATTTTGTTCAATAGAAAAAAGAGTATTTTTTTTATTTTAAATATGTCGATTCTTTACAAACAAAGATTTACTCACACTCTTCTTCTTTCACTTTGTAATATTACATTATTGTCATAAATAGATTTTGAAATAATAATATATCGAGTGAAATTTCATAAATGGAGTTTGGAGAAGATAAAATGTACACAGCTTACTATTACCTCATAAATATAGAAACATTGTTTTTTGAAAGACTCTCATATCAAAAATATTATCCAAAAAGTAGAAAATACTAAATATGAAACTAAACAACTAGAGTGGAAAGTAAATGGTAATTCTAAAGACGATAAAAGTAACAAAATAATGACAAATAATAACAACACAATATATAACCGTGGTGCAGTTGGGGAAAACTCCTTACCGAGAGCCTATGCATCTCCCGGATTAGTCGGGGCTCTAAGAGACTTGGACACCCGTGCAAATAATATATATATATAAAGACACGACTGCCTCTATTAATTTTCCACTATATTACAAGGTTAGACATTATCCTATCCGTACTAGTCGTCTTACCTTTCACTCTAATATGCGACCTTCACTCTTTTCTATTTAAGTCATGTAATCGATGATACGACGTTGTGTCATATCCTGTTTAGTTACCTCTCCATAATATTTTTTCGATCTTTCTCTACCTTTCTACAAAACCTCTTGATCCAATATCTCGTACCTCCTAATAGGAGCGTCATCACTTTTTATCTGCACATGTCCAAATCATCACTATCGCACTTTTTTTTATTTTTTTTACTTCAACAGCTATCCCTAATTTCTCCCAAATAATTTTATTCCTAATCTTATGCCCTGTTATATAAAATTTAAAATATTTATAAAATTACATCATTTCATAGATAAATTTTTCATGAGATATAGTACAATTATTAGATTAAAATAATAACACTGATGGATTAGAATACTTCACTCCTCTTTGGATCCCATCAAATTTCTGTTCTTTTTCCCTTTTCCCACTATTTTACTTTTCCTTTTTTGGGTACATGTTTACTTTTCCACACTATCCTTTTAACAATATCACACGCCATCCCCCCACCCCCACGGCCCTCACTCCCCCCCCCAACGATGCTCTTTTTCTTGGAAATTTCCTCAACCCCACTACACCTTAATTCCATATAAACTCACCCACCTCCATTTTCACAACAAAGCTTCAATCTTTATACAAATTCCTCAATTGGGTATTCAAGGAAAGTGCAAAAAAAAGCAGAAAAGTTCATTCTTTCACAACAAAGCTTGAATCTTTACAAGTTCCTCACTTGGGTATTCGAGAAAACTGCAAAATAACTCATGGAGAACAACAATCAATCATCTTTCTGGCAGTTCAGTGACCAGCTTCGTCTGCAGAACAACAACTTAGCAAATCTCTCTTTGAATGATTCAATTTGGAGCAGTAACTATGGCTCTAAAAGGCCTGAAGAAAGAAGAAATTTTGATATCAGAGTAGGTGGTGACCTCAACTCTACTGCTAATTCTTCTTCAAATAAGTCAAATTACAATCTTTTTAGCAACGATGGCTGGAAAATTGCTGACCCATCTGCTCTCACGGCGGCGAACGGCGTTGGGGTTGCCGGAAAAGGGGTTCTTGGGGTTGGTTTAAATGGTGGATTTAACAAAGGGGTTTACTCAAATCAAGCTTTGAACTTCAGTTACAGTAAGGGTACTAACAATATTGCGGTAGGTACAAAAGGGATGAACAAGAAATTAGGTAAAGGGGTTTTTGAAGATGAGCATAAAACTGTGAAGAAGAATAACAAGAGTGGTAAGGAAAGCAACAAGGATGCTAATAGTGAGAAACAGAATGCTGTTGATAAAAGGTTCAAGACTTTGCCACCAGCAGAATCTCTGCCAAGAAATGAGACAGTTGGTGGATATATTTTTGTTTGCAACAATGATACTATGGCTGAGAATCTCAAAAGGGAGCTCTTTGGTAAGTTTTTTTTCCCAATTATTCTCACTTTTTTTGGCTTGATTAATCTTGATTGCTATTTTTGTGATGTTTGTTCTTTGTGGTTAGATTTATAGGTGGAATTGAGTTACATTGAATTGATTTTTGATTGGTTTAATAGGATGCTAAATATTTGTTTAATCTAGATTTATTCTCCTTTATGTTCTAGAAATTGGTTGAATACTGTCAAAGTTTGAATCTTTACATTATTTATGGTTTTTCTAGTGTTGATTACTCATTTTTGGGGCTTGCTTGGTAGTTTTCTGTGTTTGATGTTGTTTATGGTAAAAGTTTTTGATCAACAACAACATACCCCGGGAATCCCACAAGTGGGGTAATGTCCGCAGACCTTACCACTACCTCACAAGGTAGAGAGAGTTCCCTCGTCTCAGAGGTAAAAGTTTTTGATCAATAGGTGGAATTCGGTGTTGGTGAATTTACCTTTGACTGGTTTAATAAGAATGATAATAAAGATTTGTTGAAGAATTAGGAGAGCTAGCAATTTAGATCTAGATTTATGTTCTTAAAATTGGTTAAATAGTGTCAAAGTTTGAATCTTTACATCAGATTATGGTTTTTCTAGTATTGATTAATCTCCTTGGTCTTTTTGTTTGTTGGATGTTGTAGTTAAAGATTTGGACAATTAGGTTGTGTTGAATGGAACTTTGACTGGTTTAATAGGATCCTCAATGTTCTAGAAGTTGGTTGATAGTTTCCAAGTTTGAATCTTTACAGCAATAATTGCAAGTGAAATAGTGATTATTAGATTAAGTGAAGATGCTTATGAAGTTCCCTATTTCAGTCTGCGTACGAAATATTGTGGGAGTTGAAGAGAAATAGGGTGATCTGATGGTAATTTAGTGGTTTTTAATCTTGACAGTATAGGTTTGGGACGAACGGGACCATTAACACAAAAAGGTTTGTTTAAAAAACGCGAGATTTGGGATCAAGGAATAGTTTTATTTATCAATAAGAGGAACTCACAATTTTAACTTCATTAAGATATGTGCTTCTGTTTGATAAAACATAGTATTCTATAATTGACTCCAACCAATTTAAAATTGTGGCGAGTTTATCATTGATCAGTGGAGTATACACTATTAATTCCATCAAGATTGGTGCTTTTGTCTAATATCTACTACTATGGTTGTATTTCAGGCTTGCCACCACGTTACAGGGACTCGGTTAGGCAAATTACACCTGGATTGCCTCTCTTTTTGTACAACTACTCTACCCATCAGCTTCACGGAGTTTTTGAGGTTTGTGACTTTGTACAACTCTATACTATTTGCATTACATTGTTTATAAAAGTTGATGAATTTCTAGGACTATCCCATTGTTCTCTTTCTAGTTTTGTCGAACTAATGCATAAACCACTGCAGGCTGCAAGCTTTGGTGGGTCAAATATTGATCCGTCGGCTTGGGAGGACAAGAAGAACCCTGGTGAATCTCGCTTTCCTGCTCAGGTAAGGAAGTTATTCTGCATATAATTTTTTTTGGATTTGAACTAGAAGATCTATACAGGCGATACCGATTAGTTGGGTATATGTTATGATCATGTTAGTATTGGTTTTATTTTTATTTTTTTAACAATATTGCCTAGGGATGAGCTTAAGTGGAGCAACATGGCCGGTGAGGATTCATATAGCCTGTCCAACCTGCTAAGGGTTGAGACATAGTTGTCGTATAGTATTTGGATTGTCATGGAAAGTTGATTGTTGTGACTAGCCTACTATCTTCATTTCGATTTACCTCACTGACATTATAGCGTCTACTTCGTTCAACTTGTATTTGAATCACAATCAATCTAAACTGGCGGACATAATAAAGTAAATAGAAGTGTGTTCGTCCTAATTAAGTCGTTAGACGAGATGGTCACACATTTTAACAAAATGCGTAAACAATCTCAACTCATGTCTTCTTGCTTACAGGTTCGCGTTGTGACAAGGAAAGTCTGTGAACCCCTTGAAGAGGATTCATTCAGGCCAATTCTTCACCATTACGATGGCCCTAAATTCCGCCTTGAGCTAAACGTTCCAGAGGTAGTTTACTATCTCCATCGATTAATTGTCTAAACACCAACAAACGAAATCCTCGCTTAACATGAGTGTGTTTTCTTGCAGGCCATTTCTCTTCTAGACATTTTTGAAGAGAACAAGAACTAAATGATGAATGTTGTTGTATCACAAGCAGAGAATGAATAAAATACCATTACAAAGGAGAGAAGGAAAAAAGTAAAGTTGATTAGCGAAAAAGAGTGGAAGAAAGTTTGCAGAGCAGGAAAACACAACGTTTAAGTATCTACTGTATATAGGCAACATATATCTATAATGATCTGGAGATACACTTTTTGTGTGGATACAAATATTAAGTGCTATATATTGTGTAATCCAGCAGAAATATGCTGCATAATAAGAAGTGAAATATGAGTAAAAACAAGTTGTATTAATGTTTGTTCTCTCTTTCTAATTACTCTTTTTTTGGTTATGAATCCCAATGTTTGGTTATTCCTACATATATAAATGCCTTATTCTTTTGGTATATTGAAAAAAAAGAGGTTAGATTATAGTGAATTTTTTGTACTTATTATTTTATTGTTTTTAAACTTTGATTTGTGAATTGGGCTAGAGGCAGAAAGAAAAAGACAAAATCAAAGGACAACATGATCTTAGATAGAAAGGAATGAAAATTGTTTATTTATATAAAAGGTTAAAAATGTAATAGGAATAGAATGATGTCTGGTGTTGTGATATAGTACGTTAATATAGATAGTCAAATCTTTATATATTGTGTTGTTATTGTCTGATATTTAATTTGTTATTTTTATTGTCTTTATTTAAAAATTAACATTTTCTTTTTGCTTTAGTTTTTATTTCATATCTAGGAGGAGTTTGAGGGTTCTAAAGAAAGAGAAACATATTGCGAAATATATTCTTTTAATACAAATATAGTCTTTGAAAAAGTTTGATTTAGTTTCTAAGATTTTGATTATAATTTAGAGGGGTATTCATGTCTTTTCCTTAATAATTTTTAGTTGATACTCCCCCGTTCATTTTTACTTGTTATAATATCTCTTTTTGAGTCAATTTAATTAAATTTTAAAATTAAATTAAAGTAGCTAAATATAATATTTAAAATTTAAAATTTAGATGGATAAAACTATAAGAAAAATGCTGTAAATTGTAAGTTTCTCATACTAATATGATGAAAAAATATATTTTAAAATATTAGTCAAAGCTTATAATTTTGATCTTGATAAATAAAATATTGATAAGTAAAAATAAATAGGGTATGATTAGGTGAAAAGCACAAAGTTGAAGTCAAACATTACTAGTCACAAAGATTGGTTGCAACAAATTGTCAACATAGTGTAAAGAAATTAGATGAAATTTTTTTATGTATTTAATTGTGGAATAATTGAACAAAAAGGGTTTGATTATTTCAAATTTTATTATGAACTTGTTGAAATGTCGAAGCCAAGAAAAGAAAATGGTTCAACTGTTCTTTCACGGCACTTTATTTGAAAAATAGACTTATTCTTTGGTGATGTAAAATATATATAAATTTGTTTTATGTGTCAATTCAAAAAAATAAATTAGACTTTGGTGGTAGTTGGCCCTAGCATTTCATTATAAAGAAAGTTTATTTAAAGAAATTTATACAATTATAATCCTTATTAGGTAATAATTATTAAAATTTGTCTTATAATATTGTATGACCTTGTGGATATAGTAAATTAGCAAGAGTAGTCGTGTCTTTATATTCTGTGTTGTCATTATCCGTCTAATATTTGTTATTTTTATTATTTACATGTTATCATTTGTCTATTAGACATTTTCCTTTTTTTTCTTTTGTTTTTTTCTCAACATCTAGTATTTTCTGCTTATAGGCTTGATTTTTGAGATAAGGTTTTTTTGAAAATAATCGCTCTATCTCTATGAGGTAATGTAAGATCTGCGATACCACTTATAAATTCTACTGAATATGTTATTATTGTGATATTACATCAAACTTAAATCCTTTGATTTACACATTTTTCTAAGTTTTGAGTAGATTGGTTGGTCACCAAAACCAACTAAAAGATGAGCATGTGAATTTGATGGGATTTTTGTGTGCACTTTTCTTTTAAATACTTCATATATGAATGGAGAAACAAAACTTATTTATTATGTATTAATCTTATTAAAAATATACTTAATCAATAATCTAAGACTAAACATGTTATGTTATAGATAAACCAAAAGAAAGTGTAATCATTTTGTCCTTAAATCTTTAAAGTATCCTTTGTTAATTTGAAATATATTGTTCATAATGTGACAAACTCTACGAGTTTCTAGAATGTCCTATTTTTAAAATTTATTTAATGGACTATAATATTTCTATTCTCCAAGTGTGCTTGGTGAAAATGGACCAAGTTCATGTATTTGTCAAAACACATTTATATGGTTGGCACTATTATGTATTTTAGTGGAAAACTACGGAAATACATTCGATTGTGAAATTATTTATTTAAATTGAATTAAATTTAAATTTATTTATTTTTAATAGATTTATAATTTAATTATTTATTTTTTTTGCCCATAATGTTATTATAATTATTATGAATTAATCTTTTATGTTATCCTATCATTATATTAATATCATACTAATATTATATAGAATTGAGCTCAAACCTTTATGTTATTTTGCCAGTATATTGATACCCTATCGGTATCATATAGGATTTGACTCATTTTTTAAGGAATAAATAAAAATAATTAAAAAATTATTAAATTCTAAATTAGTACTAATATATTTTTTGTGATACTCTGTCGGCGTATTGATAATATCATACATGATTAAGCTTAATCATCTGTGATATTCTATCAATATATTCATACCCTATCAGTATCATATAGGATTGACTCTTTTTTAAAGAAATTAATAAGAAACAATTAAGAAAAAAATATATTAAAGTCACAACTTATTTATTAAACTTTAAAATAATAAAAATTATTTTTTTTGTGATACTACATCGGTGTATTAATTCCATATCGATATCATATAGGATCGAACTTAATCCTTTATAATACTCCATCGATATATTAATACCATATCGGCATCATATAGGAATGAATTTAATTCTTTGTGATACTCTATCGGGATATTGATACTTTATCGGTATTATATAGGGTACGCACTGACATTAGCTTGACATCAACATAAATTAGGAAGGTATTAATTATAATTAATTAAAAAATATAAATATAAATAAATATATAAATATAAATAGTTTACTTCAAAATGACATAAAAGTTAATTTCTCTTAGGATAAGGCCTTTTTATAATCAAGAAATTTCGAAAATCAATGGTGTAAAGTAGGTTGTAACATGCTCGTTCGTTCACCTTTTTAAATTTGAATATTAAATTTTGAAGAAAGTCAAAAAAAATACAATTTCTATTTTTTAACTTCCACTTAATTTGAGCCCAACAAGGCTGGGCCTAATACATGGACTTGGCCCATTATTATTAACGATATGTGAGTTCCTCGAGAGTCGAGATTATAATTTTTATCTGGATCAATGTATATATAATAAAAAGAGAAAACTGAAACAACATCATTCAATTGAAAACTTTACACATTTAATCAAACGTCTAATATATGCGAGATGTTGAGAATTAAGACACCTATACTAAATTCAAGATAATAACATTAAAATCTTGTAACTATGGGTATAAAAACAGATGCAATTATTCAATTACAAATCGGACAATGGATCAAACCGTTCTCATTACACTCAGGACACCTCTCCTTAACATCCCCATTCACAACTTTGCAGCTTCCTCCACAATCAAAACATGGCACAAATCTAGCACCCCCACACCCTTCACACCCTAACCTCCCCACACCCCTCTCCACCCTAGCCCAATTCAGTATCCTCCCGAGACGCTTCGTCTCGTTCAGATTCACCACTTCCTCCACTCCGCCAATGTACCTCCCTTTCACGAACAACCTCGGCACCCCCGCGTCCTCCCCATCTCCGAGCAACTCCTTCAGCTCCTGACGAAACTCGCCATGCAGCGCCACGTCACGCTCATCGAAAACCACCCGATGTGACTCCAGAATTAGCCTCACTTTGTTACAATCCTCGAACGTGCGGCGCACGCCACCCAACGAGGTCGTGTAGATGACCAATGAGTCGTTGCCACGTGGCGGACACTTCTCGGGGTAGTCACTCAAAGGGTTAAACTTCACAAAAGTTGGAACTTTCCCTTCTTTTTCCCTTTCCATTTTGTCCCTCAACAAAAATATATTCTCTTTTACTGGCTTGTACCCTTCATGAACAACAATTTGTGAATCATTTTTTTGGCTGAATTTTTGTAACTTTTTATTTTCCTCATTAGTAAACATGGACTCTGATTTCTTGAATTCTTTAGGTTTGTTGGACTCTTTAGATGATAATTTGGATTCAAGTTCTTCAAGGGTATGAAAAGAAAAACTTTTTCTTGGAATTTTCCTTCTTGGGGAACCGCCGCCGTCTTCCTCCGCTTCTGAGGGCGGCGCCGGTAGTGCAAGGAGGGGTTTCTTAGGTGACTTTGGTGGTGGTGGATTTTGTAGAGTGGGTTTTAAATCCTCTAAAGCTTTACTAACTTCATCCCAAGATTTAGGAGCATCATCAATGGAAGAGTTTAGTTTTTCAAGAATTGGTTGTGCCACTTTTGTTGGCTTCCCATCTTCTTCTGGCTCGTGTTGATCCAACTCATCTTCTTCCATCTGTTTCGAACATTAATTTATCACGTTCAATAACAAAAATAATATTAACATATGTTGAGTAATATCAAAAGAGGATAGAACATAAGCAAATCACCAAGAAAATATAATAAATATGAAAGTATACCCAAAATTACACTTATCAATCGAAACATATATCTACTTAATATCACTTAGAGGAATATTAAATAATTAAGTTACAAAATTTACTATGCTACCTATACGTAAAAATTATAATCGAGTAACACATTTTAAGCTTATTTAACTTTTAAAAAACCTTTACAATAATACATAATGTTCAATTCTTCTTAATTTATCACTTTTTTTTAATGTGTTAAAGTTCGTAAGTTGTAACAATATACCTTGTTGTTGTTGGCACCTTTGAGCCATGGTTCTTCAATGGAGTTGATATCAAAGACGGCGAAGCTCGTTGGCGGTGGCCGGTAGACGTCGACGGCGGCCTCTATTCTTTTAGATGAGGCACAACCCATAATTGATAAAAGTTTACTATGAAATATGTTTTATAAGTTTTCTAAGTTGTGAATTATGAATTATGAAATGGGACTAGGAGTAAGTAGTACATATGGATATTAAGTTTGCCTTAAAAATGATATATGTGGTGTTTGGTAGTGCCAATTGGTATTGAGACAACCAATTGAGAATTTAGACAAGATTTTGGGTTGGATGGATATTGGGAAGACACGTGGCATATTTTTTTGTTCATTTATTATCCTTAACCATGAGAAAATGAAATAACTGAAAGTAATATAACTTTAATTGTGGATGGATACAACTTAGGTTGGTGTTTATTATTGAATAAAGTAGTTAGAAAAATAAATTTCTTGAAAATTAAAAGGAACTAAAAGAAGACTTTCTGATGAGAGTAGGGAAAATAAGTTTCATAAGTGATTTTATCAGCTGATTATCTCATTTCAATTCGTGATCAGTTAACCCTATAATGATTAGTTAAATTATATATAATTGTCCGTTCACTCTTGTCACTGTTTCATTTATTGAGATCAAACTATATGAATTTTGACCAACATTTTAAGATATAATTTTTCATCATATTAACATGAGAATGATTGCAATTCATAACATTTTTCAAACCATCTAAAATTTTAGATTTCAAATATTAAAATTTAACTACTTTTATATATTAATATTTTTTTAATATATATATAAACTACGTACAAATTAATAATTTTCAGAAATTCGCTCCGACCACCCTAAATTCTCCCCTCCCATGGTAGATAGAGTAGGTATTGAAATGGTGCTAAATTTGGGATGTATTAGCAAAGCTAAGAGACACAAGAGGGCCATCTTGTTATAATGGTACTTGGACTTAATGTGCTTGGAATGTAGCACTCACGTACAAATATACTACTCTATTTTAGTGTCATTTAGACCACATGAACAAAATGCCAAAATTATCATATTGTTTTCTTCAATCAAATACCAATCAGAAATATTATTTGTCCACGCTATTAATCGTTGAAAATATGTGATAGTGCTACAACACGCAATGAGTTACGAGTTTGTGGTCCTCCTTAGGGTTAACATGCACGCACATAACAAGAAACGTGATACATCAACTATTTATTGATAATGCCCAAAAAAAAAATCTTAAAACGGTCAAGACTTGGGAGAACTTAACCATACGAGTTAAATAAATCAATTACAAAAAATTATAATCGATTCTTCATCCTTCTATTAACCCTTAATACAAAAAACTTCTGACAAATTTCATAGGTGAAGTATCATTTTTCAGCCCTATACTTGTTGGGGGGTTTGGGGGGGGGGGTGCCATGGGGGCTTTATTCATGCTAATTGAGGTATCCAACCCATTTAAAATGGATGGAGTTGGATATCCACCCAACTATCATGAAGTTCTAAACTTCACGATTGTCATGGAATTTCACCTGTGAGATTTGAAACGCCATGACAGTGACTACTTTTCAACGACAGGCCAAAAAGCGGCCTATTTCTATGACATGTAGAATAATAGGAGGAATTTCAGAACTACTCTCAAGTCTTTCCAAAAACCAGCTACATCAAATTAAGAACATCTGTATGCCCAAAAGAGTAGGCATAATAATGCATGTAGCCAAAACTTACTACTGTATGTAACCAATTTACCCAAAAGAACATGTCTCCTCCTGTTTTAAGTACTTCAGATACTACTACTGCATGTAACCAAAAGAAAAAAACTAAACTAAGACCTTGACTCCAATTTTTTGATGGCATTTTCAATTCCAGGAATATTCTTCTTAAATGTTGCCCATTGCTCAGCTGTCAAACTTATCCCTGCAGGGGACACAACATAACAAGTATCAGCAGAGGTGGTCCTGTGTTTTTTTTCCCATTGTAAAATTTCATTTTTGGATTAGGATGTGGGGAAGGGGAAGATGGGGGAGGGGACTACGAGGCGGGAAATCGAACCCTCACTAACGTCAAGGGGAGAATTCAAGTAGCCAACCAATATAGCTACTAAGATTCCTCAATTTAGGAGATTTACATTATGGAATTTCAGAAAAAAGTAAGGGATGAAAGAAAAATAATGCTACAGCAAACACGATGCTGTCACTAGCTATAGAGGTGCAAGTACAAGATGGTGGAACAACCTATAGGAATACAACATCTTATAGAACAGCATAAAGTTACCATAGTTTCCAGTCTTTAGCCTTATGATGAAGCCGACAATTGTTAGTTTCAAATGAAAAATCAAGCACCTACTTCATCAAAAAAAGAAAAAAGAGAGGGGTAGCCGTTTTGGCATTCCCAACAGTTCATTGGAACCACTATCATCCGTTTCTGTTGCTTCTAAACTCAGATCGTTCATTGGCTAAGTTTAACAACTCTTATGATTAAAAAAAAAAAAGAAAGGAGAAAAGCAGAGAAGAATGCACACACTAGCAGTTGTGGTTGTAGATTCACAAAAAGACCAGAACGCAAAATATCTAGGTGGTCCAATAAATGGCCCATAAATTCCTTGCAGTAATCAGTCTAAACTCTTCCCCCCAAAAAACTTTTTTTGTTTGTTGTTTTCCTTTTTCTTTTTTTGCGTGGGTGGGTGGGTGCTGGGGGTTGGGAGTCAGAAACACTTATTGGATGTTCTGAACAAATGCTCCTCTGAAAATTAACAACTGGGGTTTTCTACTAAGCGAATGGAGTCAATAAAAAATGATGAAGAAATGCCAGGATCTTCCATTTCTTACTTCCGGAAATTGTATATTCTAATTAAGTTGGTTTCTAACATGATATAATTAGCCATGTCAGTGGGACCACTGTTAATTCTGGAACATATAAATAATGGAGTTGAATAACGGATGGATAAAAGAACATAGAGCTGGCAAAAACCTCCATTACAGGAAGTGGTGAACATGTTGTTAAGATGGACAGAGATGGAGATAAAATGACAGATAATATCTAGTAGATGGGAAAAAAACTAAAATCAAACACAAACAAGAAGGAACCTTTTGAAACAGCTAAAACCACCAGACAATACTAGAAAGCAGCCATTCATTTAGAAATAATAAACAGTTAAAAGAGCAGAATGTAGATAGTAGTTTCGAAATATCCATACAGTACTCCCTAAAGGTGGCTTATAATCAGAAATAAGGCCAGAAGCACTCATTTCCAGGAAAAAATAAGAGTTATATAAACTACCACGAAGACATGCTTATGCAAAAACCTTTAAATTCCTCTATATATAGACCACAAAATGATAGAGTGAGAAGTGCTTCTATGTAGCCAAATTTTTTCATGTTTTTATTGTTGCTCGACTTTATCAAGTGCCAGCAGTAGAAGCAGCCAATAAAATCATGTATAAGGTAATATGAGATTCCCCTGTTTTTTAGGTTCTTTGAGCACTAATATGAAAACTGTTTGCAAAAGGTTTCATTCACCGCAATCAAAAACAAGGGACATAAGAGTGCAAATGGATTATGGTGGTGCAACAAGCTAATAATACCTCTAAGAGATAGACTTGAAAGAAAATTGCGCAAAGATAATAGAAACGATAAGCTAGGAAGTGATGAAATTCTTTCGTGAAGTTTTTAGGAGATGCAATGCGGAGCAGCATTAAGATGGATAACAAATAGCTTAACATTTTAAGACCAAGCAATACGGAAATCTACTTTTTCTCCAAGTAGTGATCCAAACCACGAGCATGGCGCGAATTTGGCTCCTCAATGCATAAAGAATTTGCTTTACATCTATTATAAAGTTTTTCAACAGAGACTTCATTTCTAACAATAGCAACCACTTAAGCTTATTTTAAACGAGAAAACACACAAATTTAAGTATGCAAATTCACAATAGAAAATCTAAACCAGATGATCATTACCTTTAGCAGTAGGCAACTCCTTCCCCTCTTTGCTGTAGTACTCTCTTATCGACACCAGAGTTTTCCCCCTAAAGTCAGTAATAGTCACTCTTCTCTTATGCGACAACTACATTGAATTCACAAAAGGACATCAAGAATAAATTTTTTATCAACCAAAAAAGGAAAATTGAAACATACCAGCTTAACAGAAACACAACAACAAGCATTTCACATCACATTATGATTTCTGTAACGAATAGTATTAGGATTACACCAGTTATAAAAACTCACTCGGCAAACGATGAGATCGCCATCGTCATCGTACTCCTTATCACCGTCGCCGCCGCTTTTCACTTTGCCGTCCTCCTCTTCTTCATCCTCCTCCTCATCCTCTTCCTCCTCCTTCACTTCACCAGCTTTTGCCTCAATTTTTGCTTGTTCTTCAGCGAGGAACTTCTCCACCACCTTCCGGACAAACTTCTTCCGGGTCGGGTCGGATAAATCAATCCCTAGCTTTTCTGAAGCCATTCTTCGGACTTTGAGCTCCGAAACTTCATCCAGGTTACTGGATTTGAGGATTTCGAGAACTGTTTCTTCGATTCTTTCGGAAGTTTCAGAATCCATAATTGAAGAATGTTCTGGAATTTCAAAAGTTCTTGGGGGAAGTAGATGGAAGGACACACAGTGCTAGGTTTTATGATTTTGCAAAGAGGGAAATTATAGTAACCTTTTCGAGATTATTACATACATGCTTCCGTCCCTTCATTTTTTACTTGTTCATTACTCCTTCCTTCTTTTTTAATAATCTTATTGAGTATTTTTTAAAAATCAATTTGATTAAATTTTTAAATTTAATATTTTTAAATAAAAAATATTATAAATTTTTTTATTAAATATATAAAAAATATATTTTAAAATATTAGTAAAAATTTATATTAATTAATCCTCAAAAAGGAAACTATGATAATTAAAAGAGACGAAGATAGTATGAATTTATTCTTAGTGTGTCATATCAATATTATTAAATTGAATATTATAAATATTTGAAAATCCTTAATGTTTTTATAAGAGTAATACATTTTTTAAATTATTCATCCGATGTTTCAACGTTCTTGAGTCGGGCGGAAGGGGAGGTAAGCCCTCCATTCCTGATTCTCCTGTAGTTGGATCCTCCGAAACCACAAAAATCCTTAATTAGAATGGGATTCCCAACTCAGCACCTTTTGAGTGAGATTTTGAAATGAGTTGCTCTTTGGAGAGTACAGTACGATGAAAGTTGTAAGCTTTGTTTGGGGGGGGGGGGAAGTTATTGTGTATCATTGGCCTCTGTGGTAGAATCAGCCGGGGGACCTGAGAGGCGGTGGTTTACCCTGCGACGGATGTCAGCAGTTTGAGTCCACTTATCTCCAACTCGTGAACTTAGCCGATATAAAGCTTTATGATAGCACCCAATTTTTTCGATTCAGCAGTTTGATCTATGATTTATCATTCATGGACATTGATAAAATCCGTGTTGAAGTCCAAGTAATTCAAATTTAGACTTGACGGATCTCATTTAGGAATAACGCTCTCTACCAAGATATTCCAATAGTAAATACCATCAATTCAAATTTGATGTAAAAAATGAATGCACTACTCATCAACAAGACAAAACATCAGTTCTCACCATCAACTTTTTTTCTATTTTTTTCAAAAGGTAGAATTTATGAATTATGTCATAAACGCGGCAAAATAAACTAAAATTGTGTTATTAGAAAATAAATAATCTGGACAAATAAATACAAAATACGACAATATGAAAAAAAATTAAATGATGTGAGATGTATAGAAGTAAAATTTTCAAAAGAAAAATGCTACAAATTATATGTAAAATAATAATATGATCCTATTTTATTTATTTATTTATAAAGGTCCTATATATAAATATTTTATCACTAATTAGAACAATGGTAAATTAAAATTTTTCTTAACGGAGGCAGAATTTCTTAATTCAAATAAGGAAAAAGTAGAAATTTAAGATTTTTCTTAGGGTTTCTTGATTTAAACAAGGAAAAGGTAGAAATTTATCAAATAAGGAAGATTTAAGAGTTAGGAGTCGATTACAAGTCCTTATTTTATCACTTTTTTCCATATATTTTAAAAGTTAATATTATAAATATAATTAAATCCTAGTTTAAAGAAAATTAGTTAAAAGACAATTTTATCTAAAACATAGAAAGCCAAAAAGTTGAATCAACAATTTCTTAGCGTCTTCATGCTTTTAATATTTAATAATGATAATAATAATAATTAATAATATAGCACATATAGAAGATAAATTAAATAGAAATTTTATTGTCTCATTCCTCAAATAAGATAAAATTTAAAACATACATTTTATAAGTAAAATACTTCAAAAGTATAAAAGTAATTAACATCAAGATCCAATAATTAAATCATTAATAACAATAATATACGCTTTATACTTTTCGATAGTAATAGTATAAAACTTGGACAAAAGACCATAACAGATTATAATAATATAAAGATATATGTCTTTTGTTCATAAATTTGAGAATTGAATGACCAAATTCAAACGACTTCTCTAATATCTCAACTTAAAATGACAAAACTATTATGTATAGGGTCCTTTGCGTCATTTTCAATACCTATATATATTACAAACTCCATGCAAAACCTTGCTCTGTTTTTTCCCTCTCTTTTTGGCAAACCCCAAAATTCTTCTCTCAGTTTTCAGTTATGGAGGACGAAAACCAGAGATTTGCTAGGATGCTTAATGCTCATCTCGATAAAGGTTACTTTTCCCCTTTTTCTTCAAATACTTCAAAGGTTTGGTTTCGTTTAACTTGAAAAATTGTTTTGAGCAGTTAAAAAACAGGTTAAGAGGTTTATGGAGGCCCCTTATGAAGGGGATATTAAGGCTTTCAAGAGTAACACACTCTTGATAAGCTGAACTTTGGCGGAAAAAGACAAAAATTTAGTGGTCCAATTTGAAATTCTCCCCAGCATCTTCTCAAGTAAGGATTGACATTGTGCAATAGATATTCTCCTGGTACTCAAGGGTATTCCAATATATCTAAATGGCATGATGCTTTGATGGAATATCAAGTCCTATGAGCACCTTTAAGTCTAGGTCTTTAGTTAGTCTTTATAATTGGCGCCTTCTCTCCCCTGTAATAAGTATGGATGATTTTTTGGATTTTGTTATCCCCCTAACTTTAGCACAGTAGGGTTTAAGGGGGGTTTATCTTTTTGCATGCTTTACAGGTTTTTGCACCGATAGTTCATGTTTGAAGCAACTTTATTGTTAGTTATAACCATTGCATCTCCTTGATGCCTTTCTTAATAGAATTTAATTACTTCACCAAAAGAGAAACAAAAAAACATTGCTTACATATTCAAAGATGGTTTATTGGTAACAAAATAATTTTCTATGTACTTTTCTGGAAAGGAAAAGTATAAATAGAATAAAAAATTCATGTTTGTTCTCTCTGGAGCAATTTTGTAGATATACTGCACCAGATTGGAACTATTGTTCTTTCCAAGAACACGAACATCCATTTCACTCCTGAGAACTGTCTTTTTCAATTTTTCCATTTTGCTCTGTTGCTTGGTTAACTGTGCTGTCTGTCTACTTAAGACTTAACTTTTGTGCTACCAGGCAGGGGCTAATGTTAATGTTAAGACTGGTGAAGCATCTAGGTACGGTGAAACTCCTCCTTTGCTCATTGCTGCTTATAGAGGTAATGCAGAAATTATTAACTGCCTACTACAAGCTGGAGCTGATCCTAATGTTGCTGATGAGGTAATTGAAAAGAAAATCTAACAAAAAATAATTTCTTTGTTGTTTCAATATACTTGGAAACAACCTCCAGCAGAAATGCAAGATAAGGCTGCATACAACAGACCCTTATGGTCGGTCCCTTCCCCGGACCTTGCGCCTAGCGGGAGCTTTAGTGCACCGGTTTGTCCTCTTTTTTTTTTTTTTGTTTTTTTTTTGTTTCAATATATTTTGGAAGAAATTTCTGAGGAGTGTTTTTCTTCTTTCAATTGTTGGAAAGATGATTTTAAACAATTTTAAGTTTTATTTCTTGTGTTTTGTTTATCTACAAGCATGTGTGAATCATATTCCTTATTATCACTTTCTAGTCTTCTTCCGTCTTATTGTTTTTCTTATTAGACATGCATAGTTCAGCGTGGGAATCCATATCCCTTGTAGAATCTAGGTACCTTAGTCATCTTGTCCAGGGGATTATTGAAGTTAAAGGTATGTTCTTTAAACTGGACCTAGAGTGAGAACTAATAGTCTTAGGGTTATGGGTCACTGGTTCATAATTATGTTGAGAAAAATAATTCTATTTTGACTTTATGTTGTAAATTTTTTGATTCTGAGTATTTCTGAAATAAATATTTTTCAAAGAATATGTAACATAAATTTGTGGCATTAGAAAAGCAATCCTGACTAAGTTAATTCGGTGCTTGCACATTCTCCAATGTAGTATTTTTTCCATAGAATATGGATCAAATTTAGGTTATGTAAATCAACTAACAGGGGCAAATTCAATTTGGATAATGAGAAGATGACTCACCCACGACTAATGATCCTTCATCGTCTTATATAGCAAACTTATGTACTAATATAGTGTCCTAGTTACACCATGTTCCTTGTAGACTTGTAGTCATTTTGTCACATACTACTGAAATCTCACTTTACGACCAAGAAAACCACATACCTACCTTGTGAGCCTCTCTTGTGTCTAAAGGTGAAAATCCTTTCAGTAGCATTGTCGGGCACTGATGAAGGCTACTGCTGCATCCTCACCATTTTGGAGACAGAACTCTAGATAGATAGAGATTGGAGCTCATTTTGAAGGTATGCTAGAGAGATCTGCGACAAAGAAGAAATATCTGGCTGAAAAAGGGGATGTCAATCAGAAAACAAATAAAACAAAGATTAGGGTCTACACATTTTACTAATGTTTTATAAGAAATTGCAAACCTGGCCATTTTGTTGTACAATCGATCAATCCAATGGGTTTTCTGGTCCTACTGGTGGATTTTCCATTCCAGACAGGTTTTGAGGTATGAGACCTGTTTCTTCCCGGTTGACAGATCAGCTGGTCTGATATGGGGTTCAGAACATTTAGCTGAAGAAAGTGGAGACTGGAGATAGTGCTTTCATGCTTTGCTTTGCTGCATTCTGTAATGTCTTCAAAGCTTTGTTACAGATTACTGTTTGCTGAAATCTTATGCTCAATTGTCTTGAGCCTTTTTGCATTCATCATTTCATTACGGTGTAAACCAACATCTATAGATGTAAGAGCTGGTGTATTATGTGTGATGCCACTACAGATGTGACTTGATGGGACCTGGGAATCTTCTTTTGTTCTGGTCTACTGTATCTTTAACTTTGTAATATGTGATTCATTCTGATCTGACTTAGCGGCCCGGTGTCTGTACTTAACATACATTTGTATGGTTTCTTGGTGTGTTCAGAACTTTCTTCTGGTTAGACGAGAACTTCAATCATGAACTTTGTTAATTTCTGAGCAAAGTCGCTGGGAAAAAAATCAATTAACAATTTCCAAGGACTGTTAATTGATACCAACGTATAACTTTGGCTATCTCTACAGGATGGTAACAAGCCAATCCATGTTGCAGCTTCAAGGGGCAGTCCGGCGGCTGTTGAAGCTTTATTGGCCGTCACACCACGGATTCAGAGTGTTCCTGAATGGAGTGTGGATGGAGTCATTGAGTTTATGCAATCTGAATATAGGATAGAACAGGTACTTAATTTGTCTTTCGGTAAGATACTCACTGCTGGTTTTGGTCTTCTGCTAGGACTCTGAGTTGCTTTTTTATATATTGGTACTGGCAGGTTGGTGACTATTTACTTTCCTTCTCTCCTGCAAACTTCCGCTTCCTTTTCGTTATCTAAACTGTGATAATAGCAGGAAAGCACAGAAGCTGTGAGGAAAGCAAATGTCAGATGTTTGCTAACGAGGCTGGAGGATGAACTCAAGAGCTTGAATCAATGAGAACCTACTATTCCAAAGAAAGATTTATCTGAGGTCTGTTATTAGTGGTTACTGTTTTTGATTTTATGTGTGCATTTTGGGTCATTTCGTTATCAAATTGTATGTGAAAGTATTAGCTGTCTCCTTCTGTTGTTTTTTTATTTTTTTAATATTTGCCTTTTTGTATAATGCCTTTTTTAAAAAGCATCCATAGTAAAGGTATTGCTGGCAATTTAAGCCCATATTAATGAGATCACTCCATTTAACTTATATTTATTGAGTTGGATCACTTATATTTAAATGGGTAAGTATGGTGTTTTAGCCTCTATTTATCTCTTGTGTTGGAGAAAACAGTTTACCGAGTAGTGCTAAACATCTTGCATTGGCATAACTGATTTGTTTATAGGTGAGTCCTGAAGCAAAGAGGAAAGCTGCAGATGCAAAAGCGAGGGCAGACGCGGCATTTAAGAGGAATGATTTCCTAGGGCTGTAGATTGTTATAGGCAGGTAGGTGTTAGGCTTAAATGAAAGCAGATAATGATGAAAGGAAGTGATTGCGGGGCTCACTTGTGTTTGCTGATACTCTGCAGGCAATCGAATTTGATCCAACTGATGGCATTCTGTTTTCCAATAGAAGTCTTTGTTGGCTCCGCCTGAGGCAAGGCGAAGCTGCCTTATTTGATGCCAAGGCCTGCGTAGAACTTAAACCAGATTGGGCAAAAGCTTATCATCGGAAAGGTGCAGCTCTACGTTTATTGCAGGCATGTCTCTCTCTCCTGGAATCTAACTTTTGCCAACTTATATACAGATAGTTTCTGATATTCTAATATTTCGTTTTTCAGAGGTTTGAAGAGGCAGCCAGTGCTTTCTATAGGAGCATCCAGCTCGACCCTGAATGCAAGGAGCTCGAAACTGCTTTAAGGTATGCATGTCGAGACTTGAAGTTCTTTTGTTTAGCAACTGCAGATGATATAATTCTCTAGCATCGTTTAATCGGAGAACCTTACTATAATGCAGTAGTTTCTATGTCCCTATTTTTCTCATTGTTGTGAGGTATTAATATGATTGCAGGGAAGCTATTGAGGCTGCTAGAGTATTTTATGGCAAGAAACAAGAATAAGTTGCGAGTTAGAAAGCACATAATGGCAGAAACTAAGTCTTGGTAGTTCCAAAACTTATCATTTTGATATTTTGCCCTCTAGTGACTTGTAAAGACACTTTCTGTATTCTCAAACTTTCCCTTTTGCCTAATTTGTTTTCATTTTGCATATATCTTTTAAGTGGAGGATCATGCTTGGGTTATATTATTTAAGTACAAAACTTTTTTTAAAAAAAAGACGTAAACTTTTTAAAGATAAAATATGTACTTAAAAAGAAAAACATAATAACTTAACCAACACACTAACAATTAAGGTACAAAGATAAAATTATGTCATTTTATGTTGGTATTGATACGATAGTTCCACGAGTGAAGTCTGAAGTGTAGCAAATTAAGTAGCAAGTTTAAATTCTTAAACAATATAGTTCATCTTGATTACAATTGCTGACACAAATAACCATTTGAGATAAATACTCACAATTTAAGTTGTTTCTTTTCTTTTTAATCACAAGAAGCCCATAGAGAGCCAAAGACACTGCCAAGATATTAGCTGAATACAAGAATATCAACATCCATCGACCCTGTTGAAAGATAATTGGCTTGAAGCTGACTAAATTACTTCCAACAGTTAGCTCTTCGTTCCATTCTTTTTCTTGCTGCAAAGTTTGATAGAACATGAAAAGCATAAGTCAACTACTGGCTGACATGACTTTGAAGGGAAGAAACATGGTCGGTGAGGATTGATATAGCTGAGCTTGAGGCATAGTAATAGCAGTAGTTGTTGTCGTCATTGTAATGTGACGTATTCCACCAAATATTGGTTGGTAAGGAGTAACAATAGCAAAGAATGAAGGCAATATAGTACATGAAACAGTTGATCAAGATCAAGGAGAAAGAGGATATTCTATAATAATTGATCATGGCAATGATGTAGGTGACACAATGTACCAGAGCAACTAAGTTTCTATGATAATGGACAGGGACGAACTTGAATGGAGTGATATGGACGTTGACGCAAACTTGCTTGGGATTGAGTAGCTTTTGATGTCATTCAGACTATGTTTAGACAGACAATCAGTAGAATGTAGAAGCAGAGTGTTTGATCCTAAGATTGTTTTGCGGCTGCTTATGAGAGATTTGGTATAATATGCATCACCACATAGTCGACAATTGCAAAGTGCAAAGAGATGAAAAGAGAGTAAATAGATCAACTAGATCTCTACCTTGATTGAACCTCAGCATCAGTTCCAACGGAAGGAACTATACCTCCTTTCCCAGAGACAACTTCATCCATGCTTTGTCCAAACCTTTTGTACCTACCACCAGAAGCAACAAAAGCAGGGCAAGGCCTATAAGCCTTTATTGGCCACCAACCAAAACCTGGAACTGTTGCAATCCCTCCTTGTATCCGTCCTTCGCCATTACAGCCACTTTCAATCTCCATTTTCCCACAACCCTTGCATGCTCTGTAAAGACATCAAATTCAATTCATCGATATTGCAGAATATGTCTGTTTATATCAGCAACCACTTAAATGACATACCAAGTGTAATCCCACAATTGGGGTAGGGACTGTAGAGTGTACACAGACGTTACCCCTATCTTGGGAGGTAGAGAGGTGGTTTCCTCGGCTCAAGAAAAAATGAATTAACAAGAGTAAAGAGGTCATGACAAAATATGTTAACTTCCTTATGCGTTAAAACAACACATTTCACAACATACCCAGTGAAATTCCACAATTACGTAGAACTTACCACTACCTCATAGAGATAGATACTACTATGGAAAACCCTCGTCTAACTATTGAGCCCCATAAGCAGAAGGTACTAAATATGGGAAAAAAGGGAAAACAAGGGAACAAAAAGGAATAAAAGAAAAATGACTAGTAATGAAAAACGAATGATAGTATGTAAATACGTTAAAAGTAAACAAATATAAAACAAGTTACGACAACATAGGATATACAAACACGACTACTTCTACTACCCTATTATATCACAAGGCCATACATAGACATACTCCTACTAGCCTATAAGTCTTCTATCCTAATACCCTAAAACAACACACTCAAATCTCCTAAACATTTCAAACATAAACGTAAACCATGACTAAAACTAAACGCAAATACCTAACAATTTAAGCTTTCGGACGAAATAGTACCAAAGTTGAACTTGATAATGGAGACAAAGGTTTGGCATCCAGACTTTGATCTAAGGAAAAGAGCGCAACACATGATGTATGGACTAGTGCACGTCACATGTTCAACAAAAGCCTTAGTATTTAAGTGGATAAGGATGAGTGTCGTGCCATCATCCACCATGTTTTAATTAAGGTGGTGTGTTTGACCATTACTGAAGCAAAGGTTTTAGCTTTATCAAATAAAGATAACAGAAACAATAAGATACCCAGTATGGGAACCCACCAACAACAGCAACATACCCATTGAAATCGCACAAGTGAGATTTGGAGATAGTAAAATATACACCACAGAGATAGAGAGACTATTTTCAGAAGACCCTCGTCTCAGTATAGGAACCCTAATGGGAGTAATTTTCAAAAAATGAATTTTGAAAAAGCAGAAAAATTGAGCATACCCTGGAGGTAAAACAGAAGTAGATTCTTGGTTTATTGAAGATGGAAGAACATCATCACTAGACCCATTTTCTTTTTCTTCAACAACAGGAGTTGAAGAAGAAGAAGAACAGAGAAAGGAATTAAATTCTAACAGAGAATTCCCATGGCTTAAGGGCAATGTGGACCATTTGTTGTTGGTGAAAGAAACTTGTTTGGGTGATAAAGTTTGCAACTTTTGAGATGGTGGTGGCGCGACAGTGAGAAAGACGGAGCTTCTACCGCCGGTGGCCATGGCGGCGGCGGTGTTCATCTTCTCAGCCACTCTGCTCGCCTGGTGATAATGTTTGTTTATTGGACATCAATTTGACACCAAGGAAAAGGAAACAAAATAATTTTCCAAAATTCCGTTTATTTTTTTAAAAAGGAAATAATAATAACTCAACGAATTTTCTTACTTTTTGTAAATAGCTATAATATTGGATGAATTTTCGGATATGGTTACTCAAAAATATCTTAATGTTATAACAGCATTTATATAATTCACGCTGTATTTGCATACATTTGTATAATTCATTATACAATTCGTAGTTTTTATATAATATTTATATATTTCATTATACAATTTGTGTATAATATTTGTATAATTCGCTATACAATTCAGAGTGTTTGTATATCTCACTATACATTGATTTGCGCACAACTTTTGTATGATCGCGCACAATCTTTGTATAAATCGCGCGAATTATACAAAATTTATAATACTATATGGTTGTCACGAGCCACAATTAATTCAAACAATGACTATATTATCAATTAACTAGTATATGTTTGTTCATCCGTGTAAATTTTCCTAATAGATATGGAATTTGCACGAAACATACCCTTACAATTAGAACTTTAACTATGGGAGCTACTCAAACAAAGTAATGCTAATTTTGAATTTAGGTAAAGGTTAAAGATGACAATGAGGTAACTCTTGCAGTACGTCATGTAGTTTTTGTTTTGGTACCTTCTCTTCCAATCAATCAGAAAATACTTCGAAAATGAACCTATTTCGATGCAATAGTTGAGAACTCTTGGTGGTAAGATTATGTATAAATAAAATTTGCATCAACATCTTTCCCATCTTTTTAGCACATCTTTTGAAATACAAGACATACCAAAAGAGGGATGATTCCATCTCCATGACCATGACAAGATTGGACATTTTCACATATCAAACTGTGCATGTATATTGCCAAGAAAGTTAGCAAAGCCATAAATTCATGGCAAGAAACTAGCAATTTCTAACCAGCAACAATGGTGAAAATAAGAAAAAAGGAAGCAGGAACTACATAAAATAATTTTATGGAGATTCCGGAGGAAGTCAAAACCTACAATAAACGATCGCTATACCACTTTCCAATATCAAAAGAATAATCAATCTTCTTCACAGTTATTGACTTGTTTAATCCTATCCCTGCACAACTTGTTGCCCAGCACCTCCATGAATGAGCATCACTGAGCAGTGATGATGGACCATGTACCATCTCCCATTATGGAATTCAAACACATTAGTCACGTTACCCGATCCCATATTAAGATAAGCTTTCATAGTCACCCAAGCTGAATCTGTCATTACCCTTGCCTTTACATCTCTAATTTCAAAATCAACATTTTGCTCCCAGTTAAAAGCCAGCTGCCAGCTGCCAATGACTGCATTAAAACTGCATCGGCAACTACATTTTAGAACCAACTCAAGATGTGCTGAACGATATAAAGACATAGAAATCAAACACATTGTAGTCGGTGATTGCATTATAAGTGCATTGGCAAATAAGTTCTAGAACCAACTAGTTGGATGATACAAGGACATGGAAATTTAACATGTCACACAAACATTCTATCGCTCTAGTTAACTTGCACATTAGGGAGAGCTGCCAATACAGCCTTTGTAATTGCTATGACGGCGGTAGCACCTTAGTAGAACAAACCAATACCAAATATGGACGAGGTGACTTACAAAAAGGTTATTAAAGGAAAAAGAAAATCAGAAAGGCATCAGGCAAATATATTTTCTAATACCCTCCCACACGCCTAATCCAATTGTCGGTTCAGATGTGGACTAGGAGGGTACTTATCACCTTTTCTTCTTTCCATTTTTTCCTTTTAGGAAATTGAAGTAGCTTGACAAGCTGAAGAATGGGCCTCAAAAGCAGGTTAATAGGCAGAAGAGTGTACTTGGGATAGAAAGAAAAGGTTCAACACGCAAAGACTGCCTAAAACAAAGTTATTGGTTCAAGGACTAAATTGTGGGAAAGAAGCCCAAATGTACAACTAAAGGAAAGTTGTAGTAGCGGCTTACTAAGTCTGGCTCAAGTTACCATGTGAAAGAATCCAAGCATCTAACCAAGATCTTAGTGAAATGAATAAAGTAACCTAGACAACGTAAACCATTTGGGAACCCTCACATAAACAACAGACTGAAGCTACACACCACAAATATGAAAAAAGAAGAATCCGATAAATTCCAACCTAATTGCAATGCATTTATAATCTAGAAGGAGGATTTGTTCTCTTTTCTTTCAAATATGTAAAAGTACATTTCCAAACAAACTAAACCGGCAAGAACTCAACCCACTTGAACAATGCCCAGAGAAACCAAGTCAAGAAACTTGGTTGTTCAAGGGGGAAGCATCACAAATTTGACATATGGATATATTATAGAGATTTTTAATCGCAAAAAAGAAAAAGAGAGGACGTTGAGAAGGAGAACAAGACGACAGACATGCAATGTGCAAAGATATAGTAGTCGTAAAGCTCAAAAGAGGATCCCCCATTGACGATGGAAAAACTCATACCCAGTAAAGTACTCCCCAGAGGCATGAAAACACTTCACATAATCTGCATTGAGCCAAAAACGTTCCATAGCTGGGACAGATCTTTCTTTAATAATATTAAAAAAATCAGCATTGACATTCATAATGGCTCTAGTAGCTGCATAATAAGCCTTCCATCCATGAGTTGGAGTCAGTGAATCTTGCTCCAATGTGAAATCCTAAGAGATGAGGAGAACACAAAAGACAATCACTACACTGACATTTCCAGCCATTTATTGGTTAAACAATAAATTAGCAACATCCAAAATGCATGTAGAAACAACAAAGTACATGGTCCATAAGAAAACAACAAAGTACATGGTCCATAAGAAAAAGTAAGATGTTCTGTTGCACTTCTTATTTTCCTATATATGGAAAATATTGGGGCTTGGAATCGTTGATTTAAAATAACAGATCATTAGCTGATAAACATACTTGTCTGATACAGAAAAGGGCAATCTCCAAGGTTTAGCATTCTCTACAAATATTGTTTCTCAATTACTTTTACGTGGTAAACTCCTTTCAGCTTCTATTTCTTCCCTCCCAGTTTCCAAGCTGATAAACATACTTGTCTCATACAGTATAGCATTCTCTACAATATTGTTTCTCAATTAATTTTACGTGGTAAACTCCTTTCAGCTTCTATTTCTTCCCTCCCAGTTTCCAAGCAAATCAAAATCAATCCAAAATGATGTAGCTACCAAAAGTAAAATGATTTCTCATATTTCTTTTCAATTGTGTGGTTCTTATTTTGATTAACACACACCTTGACTAATCTTGCTAAGGTATCCCACAAGCATAGGTAGGCAACAAAATCCTGCCCACCAAAGCTAGAGCATATGGTCTGGGACCCTGGCTTAGAATTTCTAAGTAGACACTATCATGTCCTCAACCACTATGCCACCCCCCGTGGGGACCTTCCGTCTTATTCTATCAGGCCAAATATCTCAAAGTGGGAAATAAACAAGCAGTTAAGAATTAATGCTCACTTTCCTCAAAGGGAAAAACTCTACAATATCCTCATTAAAAAGGTTGAACTCTATCACAAATTTTATACATGTATACCACAAAGAAACACTGTAGTTTATTGTCCTTGTATACCCTTCACTTACCATTTAACATTGAGTATTGAATGTCAAGCTCTTTTGTATAGTTATTCAATATGCTTCCCTTAGAATGATTGTCGATGTCAAGGTCCACTTGGAAATTTTTTTTTGGAGAGACTCTCGTACTCCGTATATACCATGGAATCTCCCTCCATTCTATCTTGTGATTGGTTACCATGGAATTTCCCTCTTTGGTGCATCTGATTTGCTTATGGAAAAAAGGTGTATTTTTTAAATTGTGCTTCACGCGCTTCTTGTCGCCTTTTTTTTTTTTTTTTTTTGTGGGAGTGGTTGTTTTTTTTTAAGTTTTTAAAGCATCACAAAGTACACCCGCCTCTTGACTTAACAGTGCCCTAACCTCTGCACAAAACATGTTTCATTGAACAGTCCAGATACCCGTTTAAACATAGTTGGTGAATAATGATGTTCTATAATAAATAATTAAGTGTCTTCTTCAACCATCCTCCAGCGGGCTGTCAAATTAATTCTGCACTTCTCCAATTTGGGATGTCCAAAAAAATTTGAAACAATTCTATTTCTAAAAGTCAAACCTTCCAAGTACTCATATTCATTGAACTGTTCAAATATTAGGTTTGATGAGATCTTCACAAGCAAAAGACAAGATAGTACCTTAAAGTATGAGCATAGGAATATCTTGTCCCTAACCTATTCTACCGGTGAATATAAAACATCCCTACTTTGTAAAAGTGGACAGCTTTGGTCTACCTCTTAACAGATTAACTATAACTAACGGAAAAACGGGTTGTATGGTTTTTTGCCGCTTACTGTTTATATCATGTTTGTCACTATCAGTCGTATGTGTGTTAATTATATCGTATTTACATATTGCTATGTGCTTTTCGTTATTAGTCGCCCTTTCTATTCCCTTTCTTTCCTTGTTGTCGTATCTAGTTTATTCTGCTTATGGGTTTTTGACACGAGGGTTCCAGGAAACAACCATTCTACTTCTACGAGATAGTGGTAAGGTCTGCGTACATTCTGCCTCCCCGGACCCCACTTGTGTGATTCCACTGGATATGTTGTTGTTGTTGTTGTATTGTTTTTTGTGGCAACATCTATTTTTTCGTATTGATTATAAATGGTAATGTGGAAGGCGTAAAATGGAATTTGATTATGAGAAGAGAGAGAATGGTGTCTTTTTGTCCTTCACAATTTCGAGAATGACATTCTGCCTAATGTTCAAAGGATCACTTTTGAAATAGATTCTTCTTCTTCTGGGGATTTCGCGAGGAAACGGTGGAAGAAGGAGATACCTTTAAGTGTGAAGTTCTAAGTTATTTACTTTTTTATCCCTTTTACGTTTTATATTTCTATTCATTTACAATTGTGAAAGATATGGAAAAAAAAATTAGAGGGTAAATCTTTAATCTGAGATAATTAGTTTGACATTTATGCATTTTGGCCTTTTACATTTCATGACTTATGAATTTTTCTGAAAGGAGAGTTTTGCTAGCAGTAATTCTTCACCGTGGACTGCGAACAAGAAATGATCCTCTCTTTCAACGGCGGTTTTATACTTTCGGCCTTTACTGTTAGTTTTGGTAACTGTATTAAGAGATAGATCAAAACCCTCCACCTCTACAAAGATGAGAGATGTTTTATATTTGGTAGTATACATGAAGGACAGAGATACTCCTAAGTACATACAACTATTTAAGTCTTCCCCTCAGATTTTTACTCAATCAAGCTAGCTTTTCAACTATCGTTTTAATATTTTTCCATTGTTAACTATCACATGAACCATTTTGTCCCACCATCACTAATATGGCACTAGTATACAATCAAAATTTAACATTTTAAACATATGCATTCAAATACAATTATGTTATATAGGATAGATATAGCAGTAATAATGGGAAAAAATGTAATCTTCAAAGAGCTTTTCAAAGGCACACCTTATGATAGAGTGCTTTCCATGCATTATCATCATTCGCAGCCTTCCTCATCAGCGAATTCGTCATTGAAAGCCTACAAAGACTCGGATAATCCAAATAGCTCAACGCGTGCGTTGTGATTTCAGGAACAAGCTGCTCCATCATCGACGCTCCTGTCAGTTTCTCCGCCGCCACTGCCACAGGTACTTTCTCAACCATTTCTCCCTCAACACCACCAAAAACACTACTACTACTACTACTCTCTCCGTTCAAAAACGACGTTGTTTCGAAATGTCCTCCTCCACAACTCCCACGCGAGCACGCACAACTACAGGAATCCTCTCCGCTGTTCTTCCGAGCCGATTTTGATCGTCGAGTCAAAATAGCGGCAGCGACGGTGAAAACACAACAGATAAACGTGACGGCGCCGGAGAGAAAGCTAATCTCCATTCATAAGTCATGAAAAAATCGTCGTCGACGTTCATGAAAGGCCTATTAGGGTTTCGGAGAATTCAATTTTGAAACCCTATTTGTATTACTGGGTTCTAAAAATGGAGAGCGAGGAGAAGGGAAATTTTGGTAACCGCTAGGGGAAAACGCCTTAAATCAAAGGGTCAAAGTGAAATATATAAAAAATAGTAGGGGGTGGATTTGTAAACTATTAACATGTTAGTAATAATAAATAAGAACGAAATATTAAAAATACCGTTAAACTTGATATGAATTATTAGTTTATTCCGTAAACTGCTAACAACTTCATAAGTATTTCTCTACTTGATTACCTGAACTTAAATACACTTCTGATCTTATCACATGGGTGAAATATACCTCTGAATCCTTGTTAAGTTTTTCTATGAAATTTGTAGACCACTTGCTATGTCATTTAGCAGATTCGGGATATATTTAAGTTAAGTTAGTTAAGTTGAAGTTGATAAATTCAATCATATTTATCTGAATTTTAATTCAGTGAAACTTCATGTATTATGAAATGTACATGTTATCATTAACAACTAAATGAGTATTATGAGATCTATGAGCTCTCTTTGTAATTTGCGTGTATACTCTCTAGTTTTAGCCTAATCTTTTTTTATATTTGTATAATAATAAAAATTTTATTTACGGCAAATTTTCTAAAAACTATCCAATTTTTTATTGGATATATTGTTGTTGTTTTACTATCCAGTTTCTGACTTACTATATATATAATATGTACGAGTTAGTAATAATTTATAAGGTGTACGGATTGACATAATATAATATAATTATTTGCAAATTATTTGAAAGAATTGTTATTATTATTAGAGGGATAAAAAAGTTTGAAATATAATTTATTTTTTTCAAACATATGTAACTATTTTGTCGTTGATGGAGTTGAAGAAGAAGTAATTCAGCCTTTTAATAAAGAGATGTTTCTTTCATTTGTACAAAAATATTGCAAAGTTGAAGAAAAATATTATTTTTTCTTTTGAATTTCCCCTTTTTTTATCCTTTAAAATCTCAATATTTTAGTTTTAAATTTTAATAATTATTACTTATTAGTCTCTCATTTTTTTTTTCAATTTTTTACCTAATATACAAGTAAATTTATACATAAAAGTTAAAAAAATAAAAATAAAAAATCAACATAATCAAAGCGCCTTCAAGATAAAGTTAATGTCAATATACACACATATTGACGGAGTCCTGCCAATTTTTTCAACTTCCTCTTATTAAATTAAAAAAAAAAGTGTCACGCTTTGACCATAAAGCATTTGAAAATGGACATTACCATATTTACTGAGATTGTTCGGAAAATATGATCCAAGCCCCGTGAAAAAATAAAAGAAAAAAGATCATGATGTAAAATTGTTTTGCCCATTCCTATGTGCTTGTAAGTAATGTAAAATAGTATGTATGTGTACATGTTATGTCTTTATTTGATTTGACAGTCAGTTTCATTCATCAATTTTTATTATCTACATAATTTCATATATCAAATTAAGCTGATTGAAAATAAAAATTCTAGCTATTACAGGGACCATAATCACCTAGTGATTAATAAGGTAATCAAAACATACTACGTGGTAATTAAATAAAAAAGGTAATTAAAATGTTAAGCATGAAATAATTAGTTGATACATTTGTGAAGTTTTCGTAAAATTAATTAATCAAGTAAGCTCAATTCACATTATTATGTTCGATAAAAGAAATGAAGAAAGCTCCAAGACATGGTGTCAATATATTTATGGAGTATAATAGAGGATAAACAGTCCTATATAATGTTGCATGGTATTAATACATCGACGAATTGTTACAGAGTAGTGATGCTGACGTCATACGCAGAAATAAAAAAGGAAAAAGTAAAGTAATGAGGTAAATAATTTAGATTAGATACATTTTTAATAAATAATTTATCATTGGGTTAATTTTATATAGTTTTTCCTATAAGGAATGAGGAAAGCTCCAATGAGAAAATATTGAAAAGGAAAATTCCATTCTATTATATTTCTCTCTTTGTTTCAAAATAAATGGTGATTTTAATTTGAATGCGCCCCTTTAAGTGACGGATTTGAGTTGTCAAGAGAGCAATAGAAATGGAATGTGAATCAGCCTCAGCCTCAGCCTCATTGAATGAATTTTCATTGCTGGTATAAATCATCACTGAAATCCTATCGAGGCTTCCGATAAAATCACTCTTGAAATTCAGGTGTGTTTGAAAATCTTGGCTTGCTTTAATCTCTAGCCGTGAATCTATCAAGATCCAAATAAAGGGTGCTAAAGTTACAAGCTAAAGATAAGCACGAACTCCAACTAGCCATCATTTTTGTCAAGAGTGTTCATACTTTTAGAACATGGATGAGTGATTTTTGTATCAAAGGTGCTCAACAATTGATATATATATATAAAAAATATAAATTTTATAAATGACATACTGTCTAGTCATAATTCTCATTTTTCCCGACTCTTTCAGAAATTACTAAAAGTCCCAACTTTTCTTGCGTCCACTGATACTTAGAATTAGCGAATGATATATCTATTAGTTTGGATCTGTTACGTTACTTAAGGAAAAATCTGATAATTAAGTGGAGATCCCTTAATTAACGCTAAAAAATTTATTTGCTTAAATCACTTCCAAAAAATTCGTAATAACCTTTTGGTTTCAGAAATTGAAAAAAACGATGAAATATCATTTTTGATATTTCCAGTTCGTTTTTGTCTCCACCCAAAAAAAAATAATTCATTATGAATGTCTCAATCTTGATCCGACATTCAGAAATCTTGAAAATTAAATATATTGTATAATTGATACAAAAGTGATGGAGTTGTTGTTGGAGATAATATTTCCTTCGTTAACCTTATAGATCTACGATTACTGTTGGGTTGGGGATCGATCAACGAAGGAAAAAAAATCGAGATTCGATACGATTGAATTCGTCTCCTATTTCAATCTACAACGACATGAGTGTTAAGTTATATGTTGATAAATCCTCCACCTCTGCAACATCGTGGTCAGTGAAAATGTTTTCCTCTGAATCCGAGAGAAAATCTATGTCAAAATCATCATCATCCTGGTATCCATGCAGATCAGGCAGTTTTTGCTCAAGAGTATACTTAGTCGAAAACAAAAGGTACGTATGATGTATGATTTTTTGTTTTTCTTTTATGATTGTAATTGATACTTGAATTTAATATATTTGTTTAGTATATTTGATACTTGAATGCATTGTTGATCATGTGTATAAATGATCCTGATTACATATGTTGTACGTGACTATAATTGCATAGACTAAATACTTAACAATTATGTATTTTATGATGTTAGTTAATACTTGATTATGTGTACTTCAAAAAAGTGATATTTGATACTTGGTTTATAATGTTTTCCTATGAGTTGATACTTCATTGACAATGCTTTTTAGAAGTACCAAATAAGTCTAAACAGTGTGATACTTATTTGCAAATTTTTTAAAAAAGGGAAATGTTTGCTAAAAGCACTGGGAGAAACAAACAAATTACAATGTGTTTTTTTGAGCATTCTGCCTCTCAATTGGCATTAGTGGTTTTGGTTTCTCTATTTTTTGTATAATTTGTAGATTTTAATTGTTGATGAGTTACAGAATAGTATCAAGGACTATAAATAGTCATTGTTAGATACTTGAAATAATTTTTCAGTTTTAATAACTCAAGTAAATAAATTTCGTAGGTATGTGTTAAAATGCTTCTCGGATGATTGTGTTTGGAGGATGAAGACAAAAATGTAACCAACATGCATCCATATTGGTCTGATTATTACAAACCAATAGAATTTGCAAATATGTATGAGGTCCCAATGGTTTCAGTGTCCGATAAGGCTGATTGGTCTGTGCCAAAAGATGTTGTAGATGAAGTTATCCTTCCACTAAAGTACAAAAGGTTGTCTGGAAGACCGAGAAAAGGGAGGAAGAAAAGCGCAAATGAAAAGATGAGCAACAAATATAAATACTTCGATGAAAATTTTTGGATATGTGCTAAGGGGTTGAATGTAAATAGATGCATACATGAGGATATATAATATTGATACTTAATTATATACAATTTATTTCTTCATTTTAAAGTCATAGGTTCAGTGCTATTGAATAATCCAAAAACTGTAAGAAATGATTTAAAAATCTCTTAAATTAAATTCATGAAGTTACTGATTTAAACAAATATTGAAATAAGTATCAGATAAGTGATCATATACTATTTGATACTTGATATCTTGATAAGTGTTAGCCATCAAAACAATAGCGGTCAATAATACTTTTGAAACAAGTATCAAGAGTTTACATTGAAGCTTGGTTCAAGTATCATGTATTTAAAATTTTGCTTAATAGTTGCATACATTTATCATGAGGTAAAGATCTAAATGCTAAATAACATATGGGAAAAACAGAGAGTGAAATCTTTATGGTTACTGCAAATACCAACTGGAAAAGTACCAAAAACATTAACATAACTATTCAGCATTAAAAGAAAATTTGAAAAAGTGCCAAAAAACATTTAAAATAGCTATTCGGATAAATATAATAAAAATAGTCATACTTCATGTCATAAAAGGTCACAATAATTGTAATGTAAAGATAAACAATTGTTGTGCGCAAAAGTTATTTGATAGTATTGGTGGAGTTTCCAGACTTTTAAACCAAAAAATCACATCAGGTTAGAAGTCTAAGAAAGAACAAATAATTTTTCTCTATCTGGTGGGCAGAAAACATCCTAGCTCTGTCCTTTCCAAACTCTTGTGATTGGTCATTCACAACCTCTTCGACATCTAATCTTCAAAAGAAGTTCAAAGCAGAGAACAAGAAAGAAAAATTAGTTAGGCTCGGAAGTTGAAAAATTATACAGTACCCAAAAACAGAGGTCATGATGGTACACATCCCAAAACCCATCCTGAAGTGTACACCAAAAACTAAATCACATACGAGACACCCAAAGAGAAATAAAATGAAAAGAAGCACAAAGATGAATATCCCCCAAAGCTGGTGTCCTAAGCATAAAGAACATCTAATACAATTTTGATAAGGCAAATACAACTCAAGTTGAATTAACAGATGGAACTAATAGTAATCCGGAACACAGGATATCATCACCAATCCGACTAAACTGTCTGCTAGATGATCAACCGCCCCGAGGAGCATCCTGACTAGAATCTACATCCAAAATGGGACACACTATATAATTGATATTAATCTGGTGCATATCTACACAGTTTCTAATGGACTATAGCTCTGTCTCATGGCCAGCAGAGATTAAATTCTCACTTTAGCCTACTGAATTGCACATCCTTTATTTTTTAGGGTCGCAGATCTGTCTTGCTTATTGCAGAGACAGAGAATTGTCACTTGTCCATGAAACGTGAATCACTACAGAACTGGCTCTTTCATGGAGACTTTTGTTAACTCGAAACCATATATTCAAACTCTCTGTGATTCTGAAAAAATAAGAAACTAAAGAAGATTGTTCAGTTTGATGATACATTGCAATTAGTTCATGAATAGACGTGATTATCTATTATGCCGAGATATGATTTTCTTTAATGTTGGAGAGATCTCCGTAAGTACATCAAATGGTAGAGAAACCTAGCCACATATGGTTCTCTATAATGCAGGAATATAGTTATGGAAAACTAACATAAGAGCAGCAATAATACACTTAACAACAACAACAACAACCACCCTGGGAACCCTCGTCTTCAGCAATAATACACTCGACTCAGGAAATAACTTGACTTCCAGAAACATTACATAAACAACACCTGAGGGTGTCAGCTAGAGGTTAATGAAGTTACATGAAGTGGGTTGAGAATCGTGAGGTCTCAAGGTTCAAATCCCAACAGACCAAAGAAACACATAGACAAAAAAAGACACTAGGTGCTTTCTTCCATCTGCTCAGGCCTTTGTTGGACAGAATTATCTACTGTTGGCGGTGGGAGGTGACAAGTATCTACTGGAATTAGTTGGGAAGCGCAAAAGCTAACCCAGACACTGTAGTCATCAAAAAGAAAATTATATACACAAGTAAAATAGGCTATGGAAAATGAGATCGACCTAATGGAAAGATATACTTAACAAAGACCACATGCCTTCTGAGTTCAACTGATTTGAAATCCATACACTTGCAAGAAATAATACATCATTTTCAGGCATAACTAATGTGATGTTGTGACACATGGTTAACATCAAATCTTTTCGTGACGATTTTGAATAGATTTCAAGTTCTCGTACTTTTGTTGTCATATAAACTCGACTCAAGAAATAAGCAGCAGCAGGGTTTTCCTTTGCTTGGTCACAGCTTTATGTTCTAGTTGTCAAATAGAACCTACCAGAACCTTAGAATAGATACGGCTCTATTAAACGAACCTTACACCCCACACTCATGATCAAAGCAGCTAAAATTAGGTACCTGAGTTCTTTATCCTTGCAACGCAGTCCTGCTTATATCAGTGTTACTTTCGAAGTGAAAGAAATGACCAAAAATGTAAAGTAATGAGAAGTAATTTGTCCAGGAAAAAAATATACACCTAATGATTAGCGGCAAGGAGATAACCAAAACTAGTCCAGAAGCATGTAGTTTAAAGAGATCCTTCACATGTGCGTCTTGTTCAGTATTAGAAATAACAAACTGAATTTGAAAGCATTTGAAAGTTCTCTTACAAGTTATTTGTGTTAGGGAATACCAGGCGATAGCGGAAGCGTGATATTGAAAAGTATAAATAAATCGGGCAAGATATTAAAATGGAGACACAGATTTAACGT
>JAPFFP010000103.1:23203988-23225018 GCA_026153255.1 Solanum medicagineum | reverse complement strand
TTCTAAGTATGGGAACTCTTCTAAGTATACATATATATAAACAAAAAAAATCTTCCACTTGAACCAATAAAAAAAAACTACAACACATGACCCCACTAACAATTTGAATCTTAAGGACTACACTTTAGAAGAAATTTACATTTGGTCCCAAATTTTACCAAATTGAACCAATTAAGGATTTACGGGTTCTAACAATTATCATCCCCATAAAGCTAATATTGTGGCCGATGCTTTGAGTAGAGTGTCCATGGGAAGTGTACCTCACATTGATGATGGCAATAAGGAGGTGGCTAGAGAATTTCATTGGTTAGCTAGGTTAGGGATTAGGTTGAATGAATTTAAAAATAGAGGGCTGGAGGTTATGAATGGTTTCCAATCTTCTTTGATTGAAGGGGTCAAGTCCAAACAAGACCTTGACCCCGCCTTTCCAGAAATGAAAGCCTTGATGAAAGATGGCAAAGTGGAGGTTTTCTACCAAGGGGGATATGGTGCCCTTAGGTACCAAGGTAGGCTATGTGCACCTAATGTTGATGACTTGAGAGAGTTGATTTTGAAAGAGGCTCGTAATTCATCTTATTCTATTCACCTCGGTTCCACAAAAATGTATAGAGACTTGAGGGAGATTTACTGGTGGGGTGGTATGAAGAGGGATATTGCCAAGTTTGTAGCCAGTTGTCCCAATTTCCAACAATTGCAAGTCGAACATTAAAGGCATGGTGGCCTAGCCCAAGCCATAGAAATTCCTACTTGGAAGTGGGTAAAATTCAACATGGATTTTGAGATTAGTTTGCCATAGACTAGGAAGCACTTTGGTTCTATCTGGGTTATTGTTGATAGGACGACAAAGTTGGCTCACTTTGTACCAGTTAAAACAACTTATGGTGCCAAGGATTATGCCAGGCTATATATTCATCAGTTGATTAGGTTGCATGAGGTGCCATTGTCCATCATTTTGGATCATGGTACTCAATTCACTTCTCACTTTTGGAAATACTTCCAAAAGGGTCTTGGTACGAAGATTAAGTTTAGCATGACTTTTCATCCTCAAATGAAGTGTCAAGCCGAAAGGACAATTCAAACTCTTGAGAATATGCTTAGGGCTTGTGTTTTGGAGTTCAAATGTAGTTGGGATGAATATCTTCCACTCATTGAGTTTGCTTATAACAATAGCTACCACTCTAGTATTGGCATGGCTCCCTTTGGAGCTTTATATGGTAGATATTGTAGATCCCCAGTTAGGTGGTTTAATGTGGAGAAGATGGCTTTTTCAGGCTCGGATTTGGTAATGGAAGCTTTGGAGAAGGTGAGGTTGATAAGGGAGAGATTAAAGACAGCTCAAAGTAGACAAAAGTCCTAATCTGATGTGAGAAGAAGAGACCTTGAGTTTAATGTTGATGATTGGGTATACTTGAAGGTCTCACCCATGAAAGGTATGACCTTTTTGTCAAGACAGCGAAATTGAGCCCAACATTTGTGGGACCCTATAGAATCTTGAGGAGAATCGGCAAGGTTGCATATGAATTGTAGTTGCCTACGGATATGAGCATGATTCATCCAGTCTTCAATGCGTCCATGTTAAGGAAGTGTATGGGTGACCCAAGTGCTATAGTACCCTTAGAGGTGGTGGGTGTTGTGGAGGATAACTTGACCTAAGAGGTCCCAGTGGAAATATAAGATAGGCAAGTGAAAGGATTGAGGAACAAATATGTGGCATCCATTAAAGTCTTTTAGAGGAATCATCAAGTTGAAAGTATCACTTGGGAAGCCGAAGCGGACATGAAAAAATGATACCCATACCTCTTTTCACACTACTCGGCCAAAAATAATAACTTAAGACCTATCTATGATTTTAAGTCTTAAGTTTCAGCCTTCATGTCATTTTTGCTTGCATACATGATCATTGTGACAAGTTTTGATGACTTATGATGCATATGTGTGAAACTATTTTTAGAATGATGTTTAACTGCATTTATTGCATTCATGTTTAACTTTTTTTTTTAGAATGATTACTTCTCTTATGTATATTTCTTTGACATTCAGGTACGAATGTTCCCAAGGGGACATATTGTAATACCCCTCATGCACTTTAGAATGCCTTATAAGTGTATTTTTCGTATATCTTAAAAATCGCGCATGATTTCAAAAATCCAACTTCATATTCTCGTTCAGGGGCAAAATTATGTGGGAAAAGGGTAACCCCCAAATTTTAGATGACCCAAAGCGAAAAATAATTTTCGCTACAGTGAGTCGAGATAGTGTGCATCTGCGCCCCAGGCGCGATACGGCCTGGGCGTGGATCTGTTCATTTGGGGCATACGCGACTGGTCCACATCGCGCCTAGGGCATGGACCACTGCAGGAATTTCCCCTGTTTTTTTACTTCGTCCAAGGGCTTTGGGTAATAACCCAATGTCTATTTAAATATAAAAACCTTCATCCTTAGCCATTTTCAACTCAAGAACGGTCAAAACCTTCTCTAAACCTCTCCAAAGACATCATCAAATCCCCCATTCAAATTCAAGGATTTCAAGGACAAGCTCTATATTTTAAGAACTCACTCCAAGCTTCAATCTTCCTCAATACAATTTCAAGAAATTCAAGGTTCAAGGTATGTGGGTTTCATTCATGGGTTCCTTCCACCGGTGAAGCCGAATCATCCCTCTTTATCAAATTTCATGATTTTAATGTTGGATATTTTATAGGAAAACTTTATTATGCACTATAAACATGATTTGAGATTGGATTCTTCAAGTATGATTAAGTATGCATGAATATCTATTGAAGCTACTTCTATGAGTTGATTTATGCATATTGGTGTTATACATAACATGAATTATGAGACTATGAATGATGGTGAATTTTTAAGATGGTTTTCATGATACCCAAATAAGGGTTTTACTATTATGTTGGTGAGTTGATTTAAATGACTTCAAATTAAATTGATTTTAATCCTTCTTGTCCTATACTCCTAAATTGCATCATTTTAAGTATGTGAAATCATACCCACCATGTTTTAGTAAGTTTGCATGATTATGAATCCTATGTTAATAGAAGGCTATTGTATGATTTTCAAGACAAGTATTTCATGATAAGTTATGGCTGTGAAGCATGTGTTGAACTCATGAAAGGTTCCTATATTCTACAAGTGTATTATTGAGCTCTTGTGCTATGTGTTATGCTATTGTGAATTGTGAAGCCTACTAGAAAGGATTATGAATTATGTTGTATGTCTCAGCCTCTAGTACAAGGCAAATATCTGCATAAAGGGGTTATGAACTATGTTGTGTGCCTCACCCTCTTGTACGACTTACTGCTATGCACTACCTAGTGTCTACATGAAGGGGTTATGATCTATGCGGTATGCCTCACCCTCATGTATGATTTAATATTATACATAATCTTATGCTTACATGAAGGGGTTATGACCTATGTTATTTCTCCACGCTCATGTACTATCCATTACCTACTAGAAGAAGTTATGACCTATGTTATATCCTTCACCCTCTAGTGTAAGGTATTTGGATGAGCTATTCATGTCACTTTATTGGATTGAATAAGTTATGTAAGTATGACCATTCTCAAGTATGTTTAAAGCTAAGCATTGATTATACATGTCACATTGAGCTCATTTCTAATGGATATGATTATGCATCTTGATTATTATGCTTATAATTCTTGTTGCATTGCACCCCGTATACTTAGTACATTTCAAGTACTAACACATACTCTATGCCTACATGATATCACCATGTAGGAACTGGAGCTCCTATTGATCCTCCTCCTCCACGTGGCTAGCCGGATCGCTGAAGTTAGCTTTTGGTGAGTCCTCATATCCAGGAACAATATCTATCTTCTTTCGTGTTTATGCTAAGATTTTATCATGTATATTTTGGATGATTATCTATGAGGGTGAGCCCGGGAGATGTCTTGGCCCTTATCCTATCTACTAGTAGAGGTGTTATTGGATATTATGTTGGGTTGTATTGATGAGCTTGACTCCTATTATGCTTATGCTATTATGAAAGACTCCTTTAGTCCTGCTTCCCTTATGTTCTATGTTACTTGTTTGTAATCTCATTTTGCTTCACCAACCAAGGATGTGTATGTGATATGCTAACAGGCTTGTTTGGGGTTCCTTGGAGTTCCCCATTCGCCATGTCACGTTTAGGCTCTAAGCTTGGGTCATGACAACTGTAAATCACAACAATTAATAACTTAAATATTTGAAAGACATTATTTTTTAAAAAAATTATTCTCAAAATTGTAGTCATGCCACATAAATTAGGATAGATGGAATCACATATACTATTTAAAATTATGTAAAAGATACTATAAATTATGATTAACAAATTAAAATATGTACATGGCATATTTAAAATTTGGTTTTAGTCTCAATAATCTATTATTTGAAAATAACGTAAAAGTACTATAAATTACAATAGTATTAATAACTTAAGAATTTAAAAGTCATATAAACAAATTTTGGTTTACCATAAAAAATTTATCAGTACCACATAAATTAAGACAATAGAAGTAAAACATATAATTAAAAAATAATATAAATTAGGCTCGTGATAGCATGTGCTCCTATATCTAGTATAAGAATAAGAACTTGAATCTTATTCCATTTGGAACTGGATGACTGTTGTAACAAGTCCATAGGGACTTTCAGTGAGTCCATCCAGCTCTATAGTGCATTCATATTATATAAGTACTTGAGTGAACTAGATCGAATCAAAAAATTGCATCAATTTGTAAATTGATTCAAATTGAGGAAAAAAGATTCGATTATACTTGGGTCAGTTTGATTTTAAGTTTTTAACTTTAAAAAGTCAATTCGAGACTAAATCATTAATATATTAGAATTTGTATTATAAATAAAAGTATTTATGTAATGACCCTCCAAGTCATTTCTGTAATTCTGTGGCTACTCTGTTGATTTGAGCATGTGCATAATAACCTCGGGCTATTGGTGATTCATTGGGACTATTGGGATGTCTATTGGTCGGGTTATGTGGGAGTTATGTGGATTTTTGAGTCAATCGGGATAGTTATACCTGTAAAATGAGTTTTCAAGTATAGTGGAATTTTGATGATTCAATTAGCTCCGGAACGATTGAATTAGACTAGGGACATGTTTGGTGCAATTATATCATGGATTGCAAATTTAGCCATCGAAATCGATTAATAGTTGACTCAATCAATGTCCTTGAAAATTGTGCCCCTGATGATAAATTTTAATTGTACGGTTAGCTCAGAAACATCGATTTGGGTCTAGGACAACCCTTCGTTTGATACCGAGGGATGTCCGAATGTGATTTGACCCTCGGGGATTCCGTTAAAAGTTTCGCATAAAGAAGTGGGACCCTCACTTTATCATGGGAAGCTTCGTTGGAAATTATAACCACACCATTAGATTCGGAACATCAATATTCATGGGATACAAGTTTATTTATGAAAATCGAAGTCCGGACGTGTCCGAAACGATGAAAAAGATATTGAAGGGTTAATGGAAGGAGAGAGGGTGATGTGGCATTAGCTGGTGTTGCCATGTGGTGGTGTCACACTAAGCCATGTGGCAGTGATGTGGGAAGTTGGCAGCTCTATATATACATGGCATTCTTCAGACACATAATTATATATATACATCCAACTTTGCACCGTATTTTTGAGCTCATTTTTCATTTGATTTGATTTATTCAAAAGCTTATATAACTCAAATTTTTGAAAGGAACGTCGTGGTGAAGTTGGATTCAGTATTTGATGCATATTTCAAGGTATATTCACTAATTTAGCTGATTACTTTCTCGAAATTGGTGAAAACTCAACATGTTGATTTCGTAATCGATTCTTGATGGAATTAAGTGAAATTTGAGCCTAAATTATTCTACATTATGAGTGGAACACTGTGGTATGTTGGGTATTCACTGATATTGTCCGATTCTTGAGAATTCTGACAGAGAAAGTTTTGAAAAAAATATTTTTCCGATAAAGTTTTTAACTTCGTTTTTGGGGTCTTTTCTCAGTCTTCTGGGGTCTGTTTTGGGGCGAATTTCTGGCTATGGGCTCGAGTTGATGCGGGAATCATTTTACGATGATTGGTTCGATATTTTAGTCATGGGCCCTGATTTTTCCTATTTTAGTCATAATTGATACAATTTCACTCATTTCTTGAGATTTTATAGCTAAATTAGACGTAATAATCTTGTAACATCTGATTTGATAGTTGAGCAGCAGTGAAAAGCGATTTGGAGGGGAAAACCTCAGTTGAATCAGTTCAAGACGCAAGACGTCATCTACTGGTTAGGCTAGGTTTCCTCTAAACCGTAGACTGAGTTGAAATGCATGCGTATTTGAGTTGGAACATGTAGCAATGTACTATTTATAGATTAAGTTGCGGAGTATATGTTGTATATATGGTTCTATGTGATCTGTGTTTGTATATATATAATGTTATGGGATGATAGTTGTTGTATTGAGGGATGTGTTAGCTATAACTGCTATATTATCTGAGTTTTTACACTGTTTGGCTATGAAAAAGGCTGGACAGGCAAAGAAGAAGTGACAGGTATGTCCACTGATCTTGACTCTTGCATGTATGTGTGTGTGACCTGAGATTAGTGGAAAATACTCACTTTTGAGGATGACAAGTGATTATATACTACCTTGTGCACTAAATCTAGTATTTGTATCTGATTCTACAGGTTTTGGGTGGTTGGTATGTATATTTATATACATGATGTGGCTATGGTTGTCTATATCTATTCTGATTCCTTGTGGTAGAATTTCCTGATTAAATTCGATTCTACGTTGCCCTATGATTTATATGATCATGTGTACTGCGGTTATTCATTATGTACTTCTACTACTAACCAATGACTGAAGAAGCATATCATGTTTTGGGAATGGTACAGCTGTACTCCTAAAGGAGCCCTGTGACCTGTGATATGGAATGCCTTGCCACTAAGCCACTAACAGGTTAGGGACAGTAGTGTGACCATATTAACAAGGTGTAAGTTATATCCTATAGCCTTTCTGGGCTATTTGTGATGAGAGAGTAGTTATGTGGGTTAGTCCTGGGGACATGTACCCTATTTTCATAAGGGAACATTTTGAGTGAGCTGGTACATGGTTACCTTAGAAGATATCTGTTGTGACAGCTAGGCTGCAATACTATTCTGGTGGGTGTCATCCATCTTATTATCTAAACTCTTAGACCTTAGATTAGGTTATACTATTGCTGCCCTATGGGTTGCTTTACACCGAGAAGAGGCCTGGTAAGGGCTGAATATGGCCTAATGGCTAGGGACAGGTTTGTGTTCTGAATTGACTCGTACTTATATGAGGATGTAGAGCCTGTTGCTACTTAGATATGTTGACCAGGAGATTGTCTATCAGTTATATATCATACTGCGGCCTGAATCTGATATAGAGATGGCGTTGCTGGATTGGGTTGTTTGGGACACTTGCGATGCACCATGATTGTCTATGTTCACTTTGGGTACTTATGATTGACGAAGTTATGGTATACTTGGTCTTTGTTGGGCATGATTCTACAGTGATTTATGATACACAAATGCTTCGATTTTCTTCTGATGGTTGTTGGGCATTGGTTTCTCTTCATCTGATTTGGGATATCTATTATATCTGAGAGAGGTAGTAGTACTGTTGTATATGTTGGATTGAGATTGTGGGATACCTCGATTGAGAGGTCGTCGCCTACGTTCACTCTCGTCATAACATGACTTTGGAGTTTCGGATCTAAGCAAACTGACTGAGTAAGTTCTTGATTGATATCTCAAATTCCAGATGACACTCCTCGTCGTCGTTTGAGCACCGGTGGTCATGTCTGATGAGTCCGAGTCTGCATTCACCCCAGACTCTGAGGACCGAGTACCGACTGATATTTGGTTCCACTCTAAGTTAGAGACACTACTATTTGTTCAAAGAGAGATATGACACACCGATTGTTTCGGGTCTGAGACCCAATTGATTATGGGTCATGGACCCCGTTGGTTACATTTTGGATCAAGGACCCTGCTGATTCCATTTAGGGGCAAGGCCCCGTGATTAACATTCTGAGATGAGACATATTTGTTTATGCGAGGAGGATTCTTTCTCCTGCAGGAGAAACATCCTATCGTTATGCATGTATATTTTGGATCGAGTTTCACATGTCGGCACAGGGTTGAGGACCCGATTGACATGCGGTTGTTGGGGCGAGGGTTGTGACTGATTACCTATGGATCCACACAAGTATCCACATCTTGATTATGCATGGGTGTACCTCTTGGGCTTGTGGGGGCTTTCAGGCTTAGACACTAGGGTCGTACAACGTACAGTCGACCTATGATCATATATAATTGGAGTTGGGTTCCATTGTCACTCGGTTGATCAGATTGTGTGCTGGTGTACCTTCTGGGCTTATAGGGAGCCCAGTTGCATACATACATAGACATTAGGGCCTTGCACCCACGTACAACATTATGCCTCAGCTGGGGGCAATTGTGGTATGATCCTACACAACATTATGTTGATGACGTTGAGGTCAAGGTTTATAGTCTAAAGAACGATTCTTGGGCTACTATTGGTTAATGTAGGGAGACAGTGTTAATCGCTGTTGATGATACTGATTGGGATACATTAAAGTATGTTTGTCGATGGAGTACTTCATTGGCATATGGACAAAAACATCATTTATTTTGATTTAGTGAATGAGAAATGGGATAAGAGGGAGAAGCGTTGCTATGAAGTAGGAGACTACAAAGTGTTTTGGGGATTTTTGAGAAGTGATCTTTGTGTCTTCACTGATTGCAACAAAACTCATTTTCATGTTTGGGTTATGAAGGAGTATGGGGTTATAAAATCTTGGGTAAAATTGTTAACCATCAAGTATCGAAGTCCCCAAACTCGCGTTCATCCAATCCTTTTTAGGTCAAACAAGGGTGAAATGTTGTTCTCGATTAAAACAGACTTCTGGATGTACAATCCAAAGGATCATTCATACAGATATGCAAATCTAACAAACAAAGGAGGCAATCATGAAATAGAAATCTACATTGAAAGCATAGTTTGTCCCTTTTGTACAGAAGGGACAGAGAATCCAACAAAAGATAGGTGGAAAAAGCTTAGTTAAGATCAAAACAATCGAGTAGCAGTAAGAGTACTTCCTCCTCAAATGGTTTCAAATTTTGTTTATTTTTTTCGAATATACAACACGACGTGTATGTGAAGGGATATGGTTGAACCATATATTGTTTTGAGAGTAGTTTAGGCTGGGATTTTTTTATTTTTTTTCTGTTCATTGCTTCAATTGAACAGTTTATTGCTTTTGTCATATCCCAGATGTAGCTGGCATTGATCGATATAGAGCTCATCATTTTTGCCAAAACAAGGTGTTTGCGACATGTTGAACATACAGCATGTACGAGGACAGTGATCAACCCTGCATTTGGTGCTTCTATATCTCCGATTCTCCTATGCTTCTACTTAGTCATGTGAGTTGTGATATGTTGTTGAGGGGCTTTGTTACTCATTACATATGTGCTAATGAACTTTCAGAAATGAAAGTTGATGTTGTGACAAACTACTATTCTTATCCCTTCGAGGCGATAGATGGAAGAACAATTTATATGCTTAAAAAATCCACTAGACCGAAGCGCGGCCATTACTCATTGCACTCAAGAATATGGGAAACAAGATAAGTAAATGTTCGTAGTACTAACAGATGTAGTTAAGCTGTGAATGTTACGCTGTATGAAATATATGTGAAATTAACTTTAAGAGTAGCAATACATGCAAAAGATAAGCCGATTGAGAACACATCCAACTCTTTCCTTTCCAAACTCTTGTGATTGGTCATTCACAACCTCTTTGACATCTAATCTGCAAAAGAAGTTCAAAGCAGAGAACAAGAAAGAAAAATCAATTTAGGCTCGGAAGTTGAAAAATTATGTAAGATATTATATCAGTTTATAAACTAGGAAATTACATCATCCATTTAATTTGCCAATATAGTTTTACCAACTAATCCAATGACCACCCTCGTTTCGCTGCTAGTTAGGAAGAATCAAAAGCGAAAGAGATTCTCTTTATTCTTATTCCGTGCTTTACACACAAGAAAAAACTGCTCATTCCACAATAGTTTCTCAAAATCATTTGACAGCACATGTAAGAGAAAACATCAACAATAATAGCAATGAATATGAAGCTAAATACATGTCCCCCTCGCTAAATTCAGAAGCGCCTCCTGGGCTCCTAAATATTAATAAGCAAGGCAATGCATTGCTTGTGAGTTGTGATACACTCAACTTAAATAGAGCCCTTCAGTGAAAGTAACTGAGCACTTAATTTTCTATCCGTACCTAAAAACCAAGGTCATGATGGTACACATCCCAAAACCCATCCTGTAGTGTAAGCCAAAAACTAAGTCATACATTGCAATTAGTTCCTCCTGTCATAAGTATAAAGAATTGTCACTTGTCCATGAAACGTGAATCCCTACAGAACTGGATCTTTCATGAGACTTTTGTTAACTCGAAACCATATCTTCAAACTCCCTATGATTCTGAATAAATAAGAAACTAAAGAAGATTGTTCATTTTGATGATACATTGCAATTAGTTCCTGAATAGGCGTGATGATCCATTATGCCGAGATATGGATTTATTTAATGTTTGAGAAATCTCCATAAGTATATCAAATGGTAGATAAACCTAGCAACAAATGGTTCTCTATAATGTGGGAATATAGTGATGGAAACTAGCAGAAGAGAAGCAGTACTACACTCGATCAAGAAATAACTTGACTTCTCCAGAAACATTACATACACAGCACCGGAGGGTGCCGCCTAGTGGTTAATGAAGTTACTTGAAGTGGGTTGAGAACCATGAGGTCTCAAGGTTCAAATTCCAACATAGACCAAAAAAGACACTAGGTGATTTCTTCCATCTGCTGAGGCCTTTGGTGGACAGAATTATTTGTTGCTGGTGGTGGGAGGTGGCAAGTATTAGTGGAATTAGTCGAGGAGTGCAAAAGCTAGCCTGGACACTGCAGTCATCAAAAAGAAAATTATATACACAAGTAAAATAGGCTATGAAAAATGATACCAACCTAATGTAAAGGTATACTTTACAATTTACTGATTTGAAATCCCTACACTTGCAAGAAATAATATATACATCATTTTCAGGCATAACTAACATCAAATCTTTTCGTGATGATTTTAAATAGATTTCAAGTTCTCGCACTTTTGTTGTCATATGAACTCGACTCTAGAAATATATAGACTGCCAGAAAGCAGTCTATTTAAAGAGCTTTATCAACAGGTACTGAAAGCAGCGGCAGAGTTTTCTGCTTGGTCATAGCTTTGTGTTCCAGGGGAAAATATACACCAAATGATTAGCGGCAAGGAGATAACCGAAAAAGTCCAGAAGCAATGTAGTTTAAGCAGATCCTTCACATGTGCGTCTTGTTCTGTATTTGAAATAACAAATTAAATTTGAAAGAAATTGAGAAAAAAGTACTCTTACAAGTTATTTGTTACTCTCTTGTTTTGATATGAGCTTTTTCCGCGTTCTCTGTAGCTTGGGTTGGAAAAGGGGAAATTAGGGTTTCAAAATAGAATTGGGCACCTCGACCATCATGATAGGTAAAAATATCTGAATATCTATATGAGTCATCACTTGGATTGTATATCATGGAAGTTGGTCCATACAACGACAATATTTCACCATTGTTTGACCTGAAGAAGATTGAAAACCATTGTGGATGATCTGGATACCTGATGGCAAACATCTTTATCCAAGATTCTTTAATTCCATAGTCCTTCATAACCCAACCACTTAAATGAGTTCTCTTATAATCACAAAAAACAGAAAGATCAGTTCCCAACTTCCCGACAATCAATTCAGTCTCTCCTTGTTCATACGGGGGCTTATCCACCTTTTCCCATTTCTCATTAGCTAAGTCAAAAGAAATGTTGTTCTTGCCCAAATACTCAACACGACTGGGATTAGAAATATAAGTACCCCAATGAAGATTCCCACCCAGAAAAGCGCCATCATGAACTAATCTATCTCCACAATAACCAGCACTTTGTTTGCTAGAGAATGTCTCATCACAATAATCAACAGTAGTCTGAGAATCACTCTTTAGACTATAAACTTTGACCTCAATGTCATCTAAATCGCGAATAATGTGATTATAAGTAATAATCACTACCTTATAATCATCATGGAGCTCATCATAACCAAAACCGCATGTGTTTGTGTTTTTCTACCTTATAATCATCATGGAGCTCATCATAACCAAAACCGCATGTGTTTGTGTTTTTTCTCGCTCTAGGCCTAAAAAGAGGCAAATTCTTGTGCTCTCTAGTTGTTGGATTCCATAAAAGGGAATGTTCTGCACAATGACGGGCAAGATAAATCAATCCATTGCAAGAACCCATAATATGGAGCTGATGACTATCGATTTCAATGGGAAAATATAATTTAAGAGCCTCAGTCATAGAGTTATCTAATAAAGATTTAAGAGGACATTCCTTGAAATTCAATTTCTCTTCACCAATATCCAAAAATAGTACATGGTGGGTGTTTTCCTTATTCTCATCATTAGCAGATAAACTGAGATGAGTTATGACAACTTTAGGACTAGAGATTAAAGCAAGCCAAGTTGTCGAAACAGACCTGAATTTCAAGAGGGATTTCATTGGGAGCCTCGAGAGAATTTCATTGATGAGTTCCGGTGGCAAAGTGGGAATTGTCAAGTCTGATTCTTGCATTGAATTTGATGAAAATTGAGTAGCATTAGGGATTTCAGGTTCCATTTGAGGTTCATTTGATGGGTTACTCAACCAAAAAATAAAATGACCATTTATATTCTGCTTAGAAATGCAGGATAAGGTTGCATTAGATTTTTGTCATCTAATATTTTTTTTGAATTTCAAACATTATCTAGTCTCAACCGTCCATTCAAGTTTTTTTTTTTGGGCTTTCAAGTATACTATTTCTTCTGTCTTAAGATGTCTGTTATGATTTGTAGGAATTTTTTTTCAAATTATTTGTCATTTTTAAAAGTCCAAAATAATGTCAATTATTTCTTATTTTATTTTTAGTAGTTATTATTTCTTAAAACTACAAACACCTTAATTATGGAGAGATGGTACAAATAAAATAATTGAATAAATATCATATCTTAAGGTATAAATATAAGTAAAATAGTCAAAAACCTTTGCTATTAATATTTTCTTAAGGAGCATGTAAAAAAAGAAACCTGATGGATAATTTGAGATGGAAGGAGTGTATTGATATATTATCTTGTGAACTAAAACATTATGTTTTTCTTTTAAACTTGGTAAAATAATGTTTTTCTTTTAAACTTGGTAAAATAATCTATATGTTATAAATATGGAACTAAATAAAGTGTATTAGCAATGATGGATCAATTATGCTGACTTTTTCTTATCAATTATTTGATTTGTTGTATCAAAAAGAGTGTATTAGAATATGAGTAGTTTTGATATTGTTAATGTCATTCTTTATTATGTATAAAAATAGTATTGAAGAAATTGTATAAGTAATATTGATAATGTTATACCATACTTAAATATACTACTAAATATTGTATTAAAATTTAGTACCAGCGTTATATATTCTACTTAATACACTTTACCAAACAACTCTTTTATAATTGTAACATTTAAAATATAATTCAGAGCTAGGAAAAAAATTGAGTAGCTTGCGCGGTAATTTCATATTAGTTGGTCTGCGGAATAGGAGAGTTCCATTGGTGTTCAGAGTCTCAATATGATCTTAGTTGATCTACAGGAAAATTTGAGTGATTGAGGCATCATCTAATATTCAAATTTGACTTCGATTATTGTCTCTCATTTGCACAAGATGAGTTTTTCTTATGAGAGCTTTTTCTTACTCAGTTTCTAATATACGATGGCATATTTACAATTTAATTTGAATACTAAGTATGTGGAAGAGAAACTTTCACGTATTAATTTAGAAGATAGTCTGAAAATAATGAAAGGATATTATGTTAACATATTTCTATGCAGACAGATTGTAATTGATCATGACTATTCTCTGTTGTGTACAAACTTACTGGGTTCGACATGTAGCATTAGAACCTGTTTGCTTTGTTTAAGCAAAAAGGACGAGCTCTATATCGATAACAACTACATTTGGGACATGACAAAAGTTTTGAAGTGTTCAACTTAAGGAATCAACAAAAACAGATATGCCATAGTTAACTTATCCGATGAACAGGACAACTTGAAGTGGTATATGTTTAACGTTTGTCTATTGTAAAATATCAAAAGAACTAAAGTTAAAGAAAATTCACAAGCAGTACTCATGCCAATGACGACATAACACAACAACATAACTAGTGTAATCCCACAAGTAGGGTTCAGATAAGATAGGATGTAAGCAGACCTTACTCCTACCTTTGTGGGGTAGGGAAGTTGTTTCTGGTAGACATTGGCACAACTATACGTTACCAAGACGGGCATTCATGTCAATCACATGATCCCAAGAGTGACAACAAAAATACTAGATGCTTTTTGTTCATTTGTCCTAGTCTTGATGGTTCTCTATAATGCGGGAATATGGTTATAGAAAGCTAACAGAAGAACAGTGACAAAGACATAACCTAACCTCCAGAATACTATCTATACACAACATTCAAGGGTCACTGAAGTGGTTTAATTTGAGAACCATGTGGTTTCAAGTCAAAATCCCAACAGAGACAACAAAAATACTGGGTGATTTCTTATAATATGTCCTAGCCTTGATAGACAAAATTATCTGGTAGATGTTGTTGGCAGGAGGTGGCAGCTATCCATGAATTAATCAAGGTGCGGAAAAGCAAGCTCATATATCACAGTCATTCCAAAACCAAACAATTATATACACAAGAAAAATATAAATCTAGTGATTAGCAGCAAGGAGAACACTAAAACTATTCCCGAAGAAAAATAGTCTAAAGATATGTGTTAAAGTTGACAAGATTTACGATGAATGTGTGAAAATTTTGTTGGGAAGACTTTTCTTGGTTGATATTAAAAGTCATGGTAGGTAATTTGTAATTACACCTTTCTTGACATTTTTGGCACAAAGTGATGTCATGGATGACATCAAGAGGAAGAATTCACTCCTATAAATAGGTAGTTTTGGTTCATTTGTAAAACACCTCAATTGTCTTCTTATCTCCTAAGGCATTTGATTTCTCTCTTGTAGCAAAATACATTAGAAGAGTAGAATTGCTAAATTCTCTTTGATGTATTTGAGATCTCTCATCTATCTTTGTTATTATACAAGCAGTTGTTCTTTGGTGGACGTAGGATCATTATGATTCGAACCACGTTAGATATTGTTGTTCTTCTTTCCTTCTTGTTCTTATTTTTCACGTTTCCACTAACAATATCCACCACATGTGTGTCTTGTTCTTTATTTGAAATAACAAACAGAAATTGAAAGAACTTGAGAAGAAAATACTCTTACAAATTATTTGTTACTTGATTGTTTGGATCGTAGGTTTTTTCTGCCTTTGTTCTGTTGTGTTCTCTGTCACTTCAGTTGAAAAAGGACAAATTAGCTTTCCACATAGATTCCTGCACCATGGAAGTCATCACAGTTAATAACCTATGGATATCTGGATGCGTAATCTTTTGAATTGTAAATTATGGAAGTTGATGCAAATATCGCCAATATGTCACCTTTAATTTATATGAAAAAGGTGGATTTAAAGCTTGATCATTTGGAGACTTAACGGTGAACTTTTTTATCCACAAGTCTTTAACCTCGCACTCATTCATAACCCAGGCACCTGAGTTCTCTTATAATCACTAAAGACACAAAGTTCACTTCCCAATGTTCCCACACACAAATCGGTCTTTCCAACTCCAAGGGGGCTTCTCCATCTTTCCACTTTCTCATTTGCTAAATGAATTAATATTTAAGTTTCCCATCTGCAAACAAACCTGAACCACTCAATATCAATTTTTCTATAAGAGTCTGAAGTATTTAATACCTTCTCATCACAAGAATATATATTTCGACTTCAACACCATCTGTACCACCTTAATTATAAATAAATACTAACTACCTTACAATCGTCAAGGACCTCATCATATCCAAAACCATTCATGAAAAAGTTGTACTTCCATCTTGGTCTAAAATCTGGCAAATTCTTGTGCATTCTAATTGTTTGATTCCATAAGACCGAACATTCTAAATCAATCCATTGCAAAACCCATAATCCTAATAACTTATATGCCCAAAGTCTCAGTAACAGAGTCATCAAATAAAGACCTAAAAACACATTCTTTGAAATTCCACTTTGTTATATTGTGACCCAAAATAAGCATGTGGTGTGTGTCGTCCTTCTTATTAGTTGATAAACGGGGATGGGTCTTGATAAATTCAGCACTAGTGATTTTAAAAAAAGCCAAGATTTTGACACAAACCTGAAATTCAATGGGGATTTCACTTAAAGGCTTCACAAGATTTCAGTGATGAGTTTTACTGGCACAATAGAACCTTGTGGTCAGGCCCTTCCCCATATCCTGCACATAGCGGAAATTTAGTGCACCGGGCTTGTCCTTTTTAGTTTTACTGGCACAATGGGATGGTCAAGTTTGAATCTTCGTTGAATTTGAATGGAAATTGCACTCCTTTTCTTTGATTTGGGTGTTGATTAGAGGCTTCAGAATCCATTTTGGTTGCAGAATTTTGAGTTGTGAATATTAAGGGAGGTTTTGTACGAGGGATGTGTTTGGCAGAGCAATAATTTAAAAAAAAAAAGAGAGAGATTATATAAATCTCAATTTTTTTAATGTGAGAAGTTAGAATTATACTTACCAGATTAATGTAAAGAAAGTATTTTGACGAAATTTCAATACGATCGATTATTATTTTGAGTGGGGAGGGAAATGAAATAAGAATTCTTCCACAAAGGATAAAAAAATTGGTTGGTTTGGGGGGAGCTGGGTGGGGATTATCGTGAGAAGAAGTGGTAGAGTGGGGTAGGAAAAATAATTTTATATTTTATTTTATAATTTTTTTTAATAATAATACTTTAATATTTAACTTTACCTAATACAATAATTTATTTATTTTTTGTCGAGGTGGAATGTTTTGTCCACGTGGAGTGTGACGTGTATTTTTTTAAAACTAAAAATTGAGTGTAGTACACACTCTCTCAAAGCGGCCGGCAGGCCAGGTGCACAGGAACCGTTCAACAAGTGCCTCAACGCACCGAAGTCACTCCTATCTTTTGATTAGAAAAGCGGCACATATCAAGGGGTAGCCAAATGCCCTTCCTTGGGTTGGGGCAACACAGCAATGAGATCCACTTTCCTCCAAGAGCCATACCGATTGACAGGGAGATAAAGTGGAAAACAACCGATGCCGAACATAATGGGAGAGAGCTATATTTCTCAAACTAATAAGTGCTAGTTTATGTATGAACAGTTTCTAATGGGACTATAGCTCTGTCTGACTGCCAGCAGAGACTAAATTAACACTTTGGCCTATTGAATTGCACATGTTTTATTTTTTGGGGTCGCAGATCTCTCTTGCTATAGCAGAGACATAGAATTGTCACTTGTCCATGAAACACAAATCACTGCAGAACTGGCTCTTACATGGAGACTTTTGTTGACTCGAAACCATATTTTCAAATCCCAATGATTCTGAATAAATAAGAAACTAGAGAAGATTGTTCAGTTTGATGATACATTGCTGAATAGGCGTGATTATCTATTATGCCGAGAAATGGTTTTCTTTAATGTTGGAGAAATCTCCATAAGTATATAAAATGTAGAGAAACCTAGCCACATCTGGTTATCTATAATGTGGGAATATAGTTATGGAAAACTGCATAAGAGCAGTGATAATACACTCGCACAACTCAAGAAATAAACTTGATTTTCAGAAACGTTACATAGGTGTCGCCTAGTGGTTAATGAAGTTACTTGAAGTGGGTTGAGAACCATGAGGTCTCATGGTTCAAATCCCAACATAGACCAAAAAAGACACAAGGTGATGTTTTATTCCATCTGCTCTGCCCTTTGGTGGACAGAGTAATCTATTGCTACTGGTGGTAGGAGGTGACAAGTATCTAGTGCAATTGGATATTTGCATACACGACAAATAACAGACAGAATGGAATTAAGGAATTTCAATGTTATGCCACCATAATTTCAATAACAACAACAATAATGACATGTTTAATGTAATGTGTATGCATATTTTTGTCTTTATCTTAAAAGATGAGTTATTTTAGATATATCCTCTGCTCAAATAAAAACAATTCGAAACTTTTCCAAACTCTTTCTTTTCCAAACTCCTGTGGTTGGACATTCACAACCTTTTCGATTCCTAATCTGCGAAAGAAGTTCAAAACAGAGAAGAGGAAAAAAAATCAGTTCAAACTCGAGAATCGAAAAATATTATAATTCACCATGATCACAATCTTCCAAATATGGAATAAAAGCCCACAATATATAACAGAATCTTATTCCGTGCTTTACATAAAAAAAACTGCTCCTTCCACAATAGTCTCTCAAAATCATTTACAAGAACAAGTAAGATAAAACAGCACAAACAATGGAAAATGGAAATGAAGCTAAGTACATATACCCCCTCATTAAATTCAGAAGCCCCCGAGGCTCCTTATTATTTGCCTGCGATAAACGCAACTTAAAAAGAATCATTTAGTGAAAAGTAAATCACTAAAAACTGCCTCTTTCATGGGGACTTTTGTTAACTTAAACCATATATTCAAACTCCTTATGATTCAGAACAAATCTATCTATATATATAGAGTAAGAAACTAAATAACCTCAATTCGAGAAATAACAGGCCTAGTGGTTAATGAAGTGGTTTCAGAACGTTCAAATCTATTTATTATAATCTTTACTAGTCATGATAGACAGAGTTACCCTGTACATGTTGCTCATGGGTGATATTCTGCAAAATTAGTTGAGGTGCATGAAAGTTGATTCGGACACCACGACCACTCCAAAAAACAAACAAATTATTTACACAAGAAAATATACATCTAGCGATTAGCAGCAAGGAGAACACCTAAACTAATCCAAAAGAAAAAGAGTACAAATATCTTTCACATGTACCTCTTGTTCTATATTTGAAATAACAAGTATATAATATGATAGAGATTGAGAAGAAAGTACTCTTACAAATTATTTGTTACTCGATTATTTTAATCAGCGCTTTTTTCCTCCTTTGTTTTGTCGGGTCTTCTGTCACTTTAGTTGAAAAAGGACAAACAAAACTTTCAACGTACATTCCCATGCCATGAAAGTCATACAGTTAATGACATGTGGATATCTGAATGCTTCCTCTTTTAAATTGTACACCACGGAAGTTGATTCAAACACCGACAATATTTCAGCTTTATTTGACATGAAAAGGGGTGGATATATAACTTGATCAGTTGGATATCTGATGGTATATTTCTTTATCCAAGACTCCTTAACCCCGTACTCATTCATAACTCAAGCACCTAACTGAGTTCTCTTATAATCGCTAAAGACACAATGATCACTTCCCAACATTCCCACACACAAACCAGTCTCTCCTATTCCATAGGAGGGCTTCTACATCTTTTGCCATTTCTCATTAGCTAAATTGAAACAAATGATGTTCTTGCACTTATGCCTATCAATGAAACGGGGGCCAACAGCAAGTGTATCCCAATGGAACTTCCCATTCACAAAGAAACCTGAACTAGTTAACCTAATATTTTCATTAGAGCTGACGAATGTCTCCTCATCACAATAATCAATGCTAATCCAATAGTCACTTTTTAGACTATATAGTTTGACCTCAACGCCATCTGAACCACCATAACTATAAAAAAACACCGACTACCTTATAATCATCACAGAGCTCATCATATCCAATACCGTATGTGCTAAACTTGTACTTCCATCTAGGTCTAAAATCAGGCAAATTCTTGTGTATTCTAGTTGTTGGATTCCATAAAAGGGAACATGCTGAATAATCGACAAGGCAAATCAATCCATTGCAACAACCCACAATCCTGACAAATGTACCATCATTTCCAAAGGGATGATTCAAGTCAAAAGCCTCAGAAACAGAGTTATAAAATAAAGACCTCATAAGACATTCTTTGAAATTCCACTTAGTTCCACAGCTTTCCAAGATAAGCAAATGGTATGTGTCTTCCATGTTATTAGTTGATAAATGATGATGGTTCTTGATAAATTCAGAACTAATATTAAAGAAAGCCAAGATTTTGACACTGGCCTGAATTTCAACAGGGATTTCACTGGAAGTCTCAAGAGGATTTCAATGATAAGTTCTACTGGCAGACTGGGGATAATCAAGTTTGAATCTTTCATTGAATTTGATGGAAATTGAGTTTGTTTTCAGTGATTTGGGTGCCGATTGGAGGCTCCAGAATCCATTTTGGTTGCAGAAATTTCTGAGTTGTGAATATAGACTGATATTAAGTAAGGAAGGTTTGGTATGAGGGATGTGTTTGGCTGAGTGATCATTAAAAAAAATCAGATTATATAAATCTCAATAGTACTCCCTCCATTTCAAAATTATGGCTAATCTATTTCAAAAATAAAATAATCTCTTTCTTTTTGTGAAAAAAAAATTTAATTTCAACTTTTCACGTGACATATTTAAGGCTTCTAGATTAAAGGCCACAAACTTAGATGATTCATTTCTCCAGGTGTTTGCCTATGTACCAAAACCTATCCTCTTCTTAATATATTAGAGAGCTTGACATTGATGCTTATACAACACTCCAAATGAATGGTCTTTCTCTTAATGTCGCCATCTTTGATGGTGAAACTGAGGAATTTGATATTGATGGAGAGTGTGTATTGATGGACTATGTTGGTCAATTTGGTTTATTGAAGGTGAAATCCTATTCTTTCATGTTGTGCCCAAGATAATTCCCGGAGATAAACGAAATAACAAATGACACAAAAACACAAAATTTACGTGGTTCGGCA
>JAPFFP010000103.1:23185238-23203888 GCA_026153255.1 Solanum medicagineum | reverse complement strand
GTTTCTCAATTCTTTTTTCTCTCTTTACAAAAGGGGCGGAGATCTTGGGGTTTAGGGGAGAAGGGTTTTATTTTTTTTCCCAACAACATTGTGAGCCAAAATAAGCATATGGTGTGTGTCTTCCTTCTTATTAGCTGATAAACGGGGATGCGTCTTGATAAATTCAGGACTAGAGATTTAAAAAAGCCAAGATTTTGACACAAACCTGAAATTCAACAGGGATTTCACTGGAAGACTTGACAAGATTTCAGTGATGAGTTCTACTGGCACAATAGACCTTCCCCGGACCCAGCGTATAGCGGGAGCTTTAGTGCACCGGGCTTGCCCTTTTTAGTTATACTGGCACAATGGGGATGGTCAAGTTTGAATCTTTCGTTGAATTTGAAGGAAATTGAGCTCGTTTTCTTATTTTTGAGTGTTGATTAAAGGCTTCAGAATCCATCTTGGTTGCAGAATTTTGAGTTGTGAATATTAAGTAAGGGAGGTTTGGTACGAGGGGTATGTTTGGCAGAGCGATAATTAAAAAGAAAACATATTTAAATCTCAATTTTTTTGATGTGAGAAGTTAGAATTATACTTACCAGATTAATGTAAAGAAAGTATTTTGACGAAACTTCAATACGATCGATTATTATTTTGAGTGGGGAGGGAGATGAAGTAAGAATTCTTTTACAAAAAATAAAAAAAAATTGGTTGGTTTGGGGAGAGAGGGAGTGGGGATTATTGTGAGAAGAAACGGTAGAGTGGGGTAAGAGAAATAATTTTATGTGTTAATGACTTATTTGTTCATAAATGAGTTTTATGTGTTAATGACTTATTTGTTCATAAAATGCACTCAACAAATGAGTTTTATGTGTTAATGACTTATTTGTTCATAAAACAAGCTCAACATATGAGTTTTATGTGTTAATGACTTATTTGTTCATAAAATACGCTCAACAAATGCGTTTTATGTGTTAATGACTTATTTGTTCATAAGATGCATTTGACAAATGACAATAATGACATGTCTAATGTAACTACATAAATAAAATCTGAGGAGAATAATGTGTACACATCTCTTATCTTTGTCTTAAAAGATAAGTTGTTTCAGATACACCCACTGCTCAAATAAAAACAATTCGAACAAAAATAATGAGAGAGAAGAAGCTAAAACACAATGCTAAAGCAAGTATTTATGGCATCAAGTAGGCGGCTTGGACTTCATTTTGGCATAATAAAATAAATTGAGTTAATGTATAGTGATAATATTGATTTTTTTTTTCTAACTATCAAGTTAAAAAAGGACATTATTTTGCCACTTGTGAGAATTTTTTTTTTTAAAGCAAGCATTTACCCATAAACCATTGTACACACATTTTTCAAGGTATGTACTAGGTAGCACGATTTAATCCAAAATTTTCACCCAATTGAGTATGTCTAACATATTTTTTCATAGTAACAGAATCACTGTAACAAACACCATTGAGTACAACACCAATTCATAGTAGATTAACTATAAAAACAATGTAACAAATGCAGTTAGGCTGCTGCTAACAAGAATCAACAGCCAATCTTGGCTCGTCACAAGTGTTGTTTGATATCTATGTGAAACTAACTTCAGATTGCAATATATGCAAAGGATAAGCTGATTCAGAGCACATCTAACTCTTTCTTTTTCCAAACTCCTGTGGTCGGTCATTCACAACCTTTTCGATGCCTAATCTGCGAAAGAAGTTCAAAACAGAGAACAGGAAAAAAAAAATCAGTTCAAACTCGAGACTTGAAAAATAATCTAATTCACCATGATCACAATCTTCCATACAGAATCTTATTCCTTGCTTTACATAAAAAACTGCTCATTCTTCAATAGTCTCTCAAAATTATTTACGAGAACAAGAGAAAACAGCATCAAGAATGGAAAATGGAACTGAAGCTAAGTTCAAATACCCCCTCGTTAAATTCAAAAGCCCCCGAGGCTTCTTATTATTTGCCTGCGATAAATGCAACTTAAAAAGAATCATTTAGTGAAACCTAAATCACTAAAAACTGCCTCTTTCATGGGGACTTTTGTTAACTTGAAACCATATATTCAAACTCCTAATGATTCAGAACAAATCTATCTATCTATATATATAGAGTAAGAAACTAAATAACCTCAATTCGAGAAATAACAAGCCTAGTGGTTAATTAAGTGGTTTCAAAACGTTCAAATCCCAATACAATAGCACTCGCTGATTTTTTATAATCTATCCTAACCATGATAGATAGAGTTACCCTGTACATGTTGCTCATGGGTGATAGGTATTTTGCAGAAATAGTTGAGGTGCGTGAAAGTTGGTCCAGACACCACGACCACTCCAAAAACAAAAAAATTATTTTCACAAGAAAATATACATCTAGCGATTAGTAGCAACGAGAACACCAAAACTAATCCAAAAGAAAAAGAGTTTACAGATATCTTTTACATGCACGTCTTGTTCTATATTTGAAATAAACAGTATATAATATGAAAGAACTTGAGAAGAAAGTACGCTTACAATTATTTGTTACTCGATTTTCTGATCAGCGCTTTTTTCCACCTTTGTTTTGTTTGGTCCTCTGTCACTTCAGTTGAAAACGGACAAACTAAACTTTCAACGTACATTCCCACGCCATGGAAGTCATTACAGTGAATGACATGTGGATATCTGAATACTTCTTCTTTTAAATTGTATACCACGGAAGTTGATGCAAACACCGACAATATTTCAGCTTCATTTGACATGAAAAAGGGTGGATACAAAACTTGATTAATTGGATATCTTATGGTATATTTCTTTATCCAAGACTCCGTAATCCCGTAATCATTCATAACCCAAACACCTAACTGAGTTCTCTTATAATCGCTAAAGACAGAAAGATCACTTCCCAACATTCCCACACACAACTCAGTCTCTCCTACTCCATAGGAGGGCTTCTCCATCTTTTCCCATTTCTCATTAGCTAAATAGAAAGAAATAATGTTCTTGCACTGACGAGTATTATCAATGAAATGGCGACCAACAACAAGCATATCCCAATGGAACTTCCCATTCACAAAGAAACCTGAACCACTTAACCTAATATTTTCATTAGAGCTGACGAATGTCTCCTCGTAACAATAATCAATGCTAGTCCAAGAATCACTTTTTAGACTATATATTTTGGCCTCAACGCCATCTGAACCACCATAATTATAAAAAACACTGACTACCTTATAATCATCACAGAGCTCATCATATCCAAAACCGTAATGGCTAAAGTTGAACTTCCATCTAGGTCTAAAATCAGGCAAATTCTTGTGTATTCTAGTTGTTGGATTCCATAAAAGGGAACGTCCTGAATAATCGGCAAGGCAAATCAATCCATTGCAACAACCGACAATCCTGACAAGTGTATCATCATTTCCAAAGGGATGATACAAGTCAAAAGCCTCGGAAACAGAGTCATAAAATAAAGACCTCATAAGACATTCTTTGAAATTCCACTTAGTTCCATAGCGAACCAAGATAAGCATATGGTATGTGTCTTCTTTGTTATTAGCTAATAAATGGTTCTTGATAAATTTAGGACTAGAGATCAACGAAAGCCAAGATTTTGACACTGACCTGAATTTCAACAGAGATTTCACAGGAAGTCTCAGGAGGATTTCGGTGATGAGTTCTGGTGGCAGACTGGGGATAATCAAGTTTGAATCTTTCATTGAATTTGATGAAAATTGAGCTTGTTTTCGGTGATTTGGGTGCCGATTGGAGGCTCCAGAATCCATTTTGGTTGCAGAAATTTCTGTGTTGTGTATATAGACTGATATTAAGTAAGGGAGGTTTGGTATGAGGGATGTTTTTGGCTGAGGGAATATAAAAAAAAATATCAAATTATATAAATCTCAACAGTACTCCCTCCGTTTCAAAAAAAATGATCTACTTTTTTTAGTCTATTTCAAAAAGAATGACCCCTTTTTCTTTTTTGGAAAAACTTTAATTTCAACTTTCCACGTGACATATTTAATGCTTCTAAATTAAAGGCCGCAAACTTAGATGATATTTTTCTCCAGGTGTTTGCCTATATACAAAAATCTATCCTCTTCTTAATATATTAGAGAGCTTGACATCGATGCTTCCACAACACTCCAAATGAGTGGTCTTTCACTTAATATCACCATCTTTGATGGTGAAACTGAGGAATTCGATATTGATGGAGAGTGTGTAATGACGGAATATGTTGGTCAATTTGGTGTTATTGAAGGTGAAAATCCTACTCCTCCATATGTTAGAAAGGAGTTCGAGACCTGAGCTATAGTTCAAGAGTCATCACCGTTTCCAATTGACATTAATTATAGTTCAAGGGGTTAGTATATTCAATAAAATTTCATAAAATCTAGAAATACAATTTAAGATACAAATATCATGTCTTCTAAAGTCCTTCAAGTGCTTCGTTAATGTAAATCTTTCATCTTATGTTTTTGCATTGCTCTGGATACCTCAAGCTAATTCATTTTGTATAGGGTTAAATACTCCTAGGATAACTTTAAAATATAGAGGCGTAACACATAAGCATGGCCTATAAAATATTAGAACTATTTCTGGTGCACTAAAGCTCCCGCTATGCGCAGGGTCTGGGGAAGGGCCCGACATTTTCAATAGATTTTGTATATACCAGCTTTAATCTTGATCATAGAAATAAATTCAAACAAATATCAACAAAAATCTAGTATATGATTTAGGTAAAACAAACCTTGTACTACAGCAAAACCAAACTCTATGGAAACACAATTAACATCGATAATTGCCTTGGAATAAACTCCTCACTCATCTTGTTGTCTCAGCTGTTCCTTCTTCGATGAGTTTTACTGTGTTGTTGCCTAGAAGAAATATTTGCATTCCTAGTCGCTTTGCAAACAAGAGCATCTCTCCAACATTTCGTTCTCCTCGCCATCCTCAAACATGTCTTCATCTTGCCGAATATTTGGAGAGACAACACTTGTTCCACCAACTTGTATTTATTTATTAATAGTTAATAAGAGTTAAGAGACTTCAATATACCTGCATTCGAACTTACACGAGCATCTAGAAGTTGTTTATCCAATTTATCTATATATAATAAGACACTCATTCTAGGAATAACATTAATGTGTGTACGAGGTGAGTGTCTTAGCGGAGTCTTTAAAATAGTGGTGTCTGCATAGTAGACATTGTAAACTCAAAAGTTAAGTGTGTGCAAAGACTTCCATTCATAAGTATATTTTTTTGATAATATTCGTACCTCGATAGCCATCCTTGTTATTTTGAACATGATGCTGTTGAATGGCCGAAGGTAATGACTACCCTGTACACGTTAATTTGCTATCAGAGTTCGGCTAGAATATGTTCCCAATTGACTGTGTAAACAATATATTTCAGTTTCTAGTAAATGTAAGAATGCCAAATTGATTACTGGCCAAGTACAACAGAGAATTAATTAATAGTGGCAGACTTCTTGAACTGACAAAAGCTACCATTTGGCAACGCGAATGTAAGAGTAAAGAAAACAAGTCGAGGAATCAGGTGACAAGGTGGGTTCCATCTTTATTACTGGATGCCATCTTCATTGGAAGGTTTTAAAGTAAAAAATCATAAGTTGCGTCTGTTAGGGAGTGATGTTGATTGTTGGCGTCTATTCAGTGTTTGAGAGTGGGATGTGGCAACTCTTTGGAAGGAGTTTGCAGCGCGAGGGTTGGGAAAGAAACAACGATAAAATTAAAACTAAAGGGGGTGTTTTTTTAGTTGAGAGCATTTTGGTAACATTTCAATTTTAGGGCTTATGCTTGTAAGGTAGTATAGATATAGATATAGATTATGATATTTTACGGCATCATCAATAAATGTTTTACAGACATGTTGGTAAGATGTGTATATAATAAATGTTCATTACACATATATGAACAAATTTGAAAGGATATTCTTCATTTTCCATGCAGAGAAAGTTGATTTCTTGGAACGAACACATGCTTGATTTGAAGGATCTAATTTCCTAAGTAGTGAAAAAACGTTAGACACTCAACACTAACAAGAACTAGGTTCTTGTTTTTTAGGCCATTGTCAGTGCTAAACAAAATCAACATCAGGATTTATAGTGGAAAAATTTCTTGTTGAAAGAAAAAACAACCACTACCTACAACGTGCAAGATTTCAGCAAACTTCACTAACTTCAATGAGCAACGTTCAGATTACAACTCATTAATTGGTCAACTACTTCTCACAACACATGCACACTACTAATTCACTCCACTCTTCAAGAAGCCAACTCTACCTCTTGTTGCAACTCCCTCTTAATCACTTATTCACACTTACAATAGTTTTTCCTAAACAATGATTATTAGGAGAACAAGCAAATCAAATCAAAACACAATCCCAAGAAAGAAATTTGATTCTAGGATCTTCTTCCTTCGATGGTGCTGCACCATAGTTGCTCCTTGCCTTTGATGAATGATGCAAAAATAATGCTCTTCTAGAGTTTGGTTTATTCTTGTATAGTTCACCCTAGAAGAGTCCTACTAGGGGTATGTTGTTGTTGTTGTTGTTCTTGTCACCTATTGTCTAAAGAACCTGGTTCATTGTGTCGTGTGTATTGTCGCTTCCTACTGAGAGCTTTTGTATAACCATTCTTCATCATCTGATACATGCTTGTGAACCTGGTTCACTTTATCATCATCAAAACACATGGCGATTCCAACAAGTAGCATGATTGACACATTTTCTTTCAGAATTAACCTGTTTAATGGAAGATAAATATATGTAACTTTTTGCTCGTATTTGCTAAAACATCACTCTATGCATGCATAATTACATGTAAATATTAACTAATTGAATATAATGTAACTGGCCTAATGAATGGAAGATCATTTAATGTTAAACAGCTGCAGTATTCAAGTATTCTTCTTGATACTAATCAAGACTCATACAAATACTTTGCAATCGTTGTGAAATTTCTCTATCGTTTACCTTTTTGCCAAGATAATTGATTTTTAAGGTTAAAATTTTGTTAGCATAGCAAATTAAATACATACTGATTAGTATCTCATTGTAATATAATTTCAGTGATCGTTGTATTATATTGTACTATATTGTTTAATAATTATAGATAAAATAAAAATATTTTTAAAAAATAAGGAACGATGTGATCATATCAAATTGATCGTTACACAAATTGGACTTTTTTTGTCTTTATCTAATGGTGGATTTAATGATACGATAGCAATCAAAATGAATATTGGTTTTGACAAATAATACAATACAACAGATAATACTATAAATAAGTTGTAAGTCACATTCATATAGTGCTAATGTTTTGCGAATCTACCTACATTGAAAATTTTAAATTATAAGTAAATCGCATTCACCAAATGCATTTTATACGCATTTGTCTAATGCCATTTTAATTTCATTTAAAAACCAAGTTCTTGCAATGAGAAAAAATGATGTTTCTTTTTTTCATTTTTGATGGAAACTATTTTTTGAGAAGAATTATTCAATTTTTTTCTTACTATTCAAACAAAAATGACATTATTTCCAACTTGTGAGGAAAAAATTTAAACCAAGAATTTACCATATACTATTGTATACACATTTTTAAGGTATGTACTATTTGATTTCTAAGTAGCACGTTTTATTTAAAATTTTTCACCCAATTGAGCAAGTCTAACATATATTTTCATCGATCACTGTGATAGAGACCATTGAGTTCACTATCAATTCATGGTAGATTAAATATAAAAACAATATGACAAATGCAGTGAGGCTGCTGTTAACAAGAATCAACAACCAATCTTCGAAAAATGTTCAAAGCAGAGAACAGAAAGAAAAAAAAAGTTCAAACTTGAGAGCTGAAAAGTATGCGTCATCATCACAATCCTCTAAATAGGTAACAAAAGCCCACGCGCACTTGTATTAGACACCTGCACCAAAGTCCAAACAACTTAGGTTTAAAGATATCCTTGACATGGACTTCTTGTTCTATATTTAAAATAACAAACAAAATTTGAAATAACTTGAGAAGAAAATACACTTACAAATTATTTGTTACTCGATTGTCTTGATCTGAGCTTTTTCGGCTGACCTTCCTTTGAAAAAGGACAAACTAGGCTTTCCACGTAGATTCCCGCTCCATAAAAGTTATCACAATTAATAACAGGTGGATGTCTGAATACATCATCTTTTGAATTGTATATTATGGAAGTTGATCCAAACCATGCCAATATTTCACCTGTATTTGACATGAAAAAAGATTGATGTAAACCTAGACCAATTGGATACGTGATGATAAACTTTTTTACCCAAGACTCTTTAACCCCATACTTATTCATAACCCAAGCAGATAAATGAGTTCCCTTATAATCACTAAACACACAAAGATCACTTTCCAATATTCCCACACGCAAAGCAGTCTCTCCTACGCCAAAGGTAGGCTTCTCCATCGTTTCCCATTTCTCATTTACTAAATCAAAAGAAATAATATTCTTGCCCCTACGCACACCAGAAGTAAACATATCAAAATGAAGCTTTCCATTTGCCCTTTATATATAAACCATTATTTTTCAAATTAAAATACAATTTTTTTCTTCTTTCTAGTACTAATCTTCAAGTATTTTTTTCTAGTTTTTGACATTAAAAAAAAAATTTCATAATTTGAAATATTTTTTAAAAATAAATATTTAAATTCTTTTTTGGGAGGTGGGAGGGTAAAGGTAGGGAATTAGGGGTGGGAGGTGGATAAGGCTAAAGGTGGAGTAAAAATTAAAATTTTTAAAATTTGAATTTTTTATAAGTATACATTTTTTTTTTGTATTCTTTCACTTTTTTTAACTATAAATAGGTGGAATAGTGTTAGATGACGTGATATTTTTTTTTTCAAAAAAATATAAATAGATGGAATAAGTTTATGATGTGGCATAGTGTCATGTCATAGAGAGTGTATTTCACGTACATGGGCTGCTGCACAGCTGTGCCTACTTGATTAAAAACGAGCAAGTTGGAGTGGCTATTTGTGCACTTCGAAAACTTGAGTTCCAACTTAAAATTTCGCTCCAAGTTAAGGGGCCAATTTATGTATTGTGCCATAATAGAAAGAGTTCAAAAATTACTTTAGGTCGTAGGTTCAAATCCCAATGTGACAAGTCTAATACTTTTGAATCTCCGGTCTTCACTCAGCATCTCACGACAATATCGTCTCAATTAGAACTGGTCTCAACCAAGAAGCAACATATTTTGAACTGTTTAGATGGTAATTAACATCTTTATTATATTTGAAAGAATTTAAAATTAAACGAGATTAGTTGAATTAGTAAGTTTCTACAATTCTAGAATAGGAATTTCTTTACATATTTTGTAGCAAGTAAAATGTACGCAATACTTCAAGGTACTGCAGATAATAAACATACTTCAAGAAAGTATCATATATAAGTATATTTAGTTGAGATGCAATTAGTCACGTATTTGCAACTAATCAATTTAAAATAGCTACCTAAATTACATGTATTTAATTAGACGTTAATTGGTGATGTCATAGATTTTGGTGAATAAGTAATGATACAATCATCAATATAACAAAATACTTTTTTTTTGTTTGTGTGAAATTAGTTATTCAAAATTTAGCTTAAATTATTCCTCTACTTTCAAATGTGACATACATAAGAGTCCACTATATTCTTTCATGTAAAAGTTTATTGTTCAAAGCAGTAGTTGAATAATATTGCTATTTAATAATGATATGCATTTTTGACGGGATATCCACGTGCAGCGCACGTACGATAAAACTAGTATATATATAGTAAGAAACTAAAGAAGATTATTCAGTTTGCTAATATATCACAATTAGTTCCTGAATAGGCACAATTATCTATCAATGTTGGGGAAATCTCCAATAAGTATACCAAAGGATAGATAAACCTAGCCACATATAGTTCCCTATAACACGGGAATTATGATTATGGAAAGCTAACAGAAGTCTCAGGCTCAAATCCTAGTACATCAAAAATGCTAGGTGATTTCTTGTAATCTATCCTAGCCTTGATAGAACAAAGTTACTCTATACATATTGCTGGTGGGAGGTAACAAATATTTTGTAGAATTAGCTGAGGTGTGTGAAAGTTAGCCCAGACACCATGCGCATTCCGAAAAACAAACAAACTGTACGCACTAGAAAATATACCTCTAAAAATTAGCGACAAGGAGAACACCAAAACTAGTCTAGAAGAAAAATAGTTTAAAGATATCCTTCACATGCGCGTCTTGTTCTATATTTGAATTAACAAACACAATTGGAAAGAATTTCTTACAAATTATTTGTCACTTGATTGTTTTGATTTGAGCTTTTCCCGACTTTCTTTTGTTGCTTTATCTGTCACTTCAGTTGAAAAAGGACAAACTAAGCTTTCCACGTAGATTCCCATGCCATAAAAGTAATTATAATTAATAACTTGTGGATATCTGAATGCGTTATCTTTTGAATTGTAAATTATGGAAGTTGATTGAAACAACGCCAATATTTCACCTCTATTTGACATGAAAAAAGGTAGATCTATACGTTGACCAATTGGATACCTGATGGTAAACTTCTTTATCCTAGACTCTTTAACCCCGTACTATTTTTTTATTAGAGCTTGAAAAATGTACTATCTCCTCATCACAATAATCAACACTAGTCCAAGAATCACTTTTTAGACTATACATTATGAAAAAATTTTAAATCATGCATTTACCCATATACTATTGTATACACATTTTTCAAGGTATGTACTATTTGATTTCTAATTAGCATGATTTATTATAAAAAAAATTTACCCAATTGAGCACGACTAACATATTTTTTCATCGTACAAGGATCACTGTGATAGACACCAATGACTTCATTGCTAATTCATAGTAGATTATATTTAAAAACAATATGACAAATGCAGTTAGGCTGTTGCTAACAAGAATCACCAGCCAATCTTGGCTTGTCGTGAATATTGTTTGAAATTTATGTGAAACTAAATTCAGAATTGTAATACATGCTAAAGATAAGCTGATTGAGAACACATCTAACTCTGTTTTCCTCCAAACTCTTGTGGTCGGGTCATTCACAACCTTTTCGATGCCTAATCTGTGAAAGAAGTTAGGAAAGAAGAATCTTTTCACACTCAAGTGCTGAAAAGTATGCATCATGACCACAATCTTCCAAATCGGAAACAAATGTCCACCCGCACCCGTATTGAGCACCTGCATCTGTATTGAGCATCTTGTTTTATATTTGAAATAACAAACAAAATTTGAAATAACTTGAGAAGAAAATACACTTACAAATTATTTGTTATTCGATTGTCTTGATCTGAGATTTCTTGGCTGACCTTCCTTTGAAAAAGGACAAACTAGGCTTTCCACATAGATTCCCAATCCATGATAGTTATTGCTGTTAATAACATGTGGATATCTGAATGCGTCATCTTTTGAATTGTATATAGAAGCTGATCCCAACCAAGCTAGTATTTCACCTTTATTTGACATGAAAAAAGGTGGATCTAAATCCTGATCAATCGGATATCTGATGGTAAACTTCTTTACCCAAGACTGTTTAACCCCGTACTCATTCATCACCCAAGCAGATAAATGAGTTCCCTCATAATCACTAAATACACAAAGGTCACTTCCCAACATTTCCACACACAAATCAGTCTCTCCTACGCCATAGGTAGGCTTCTCTATGATTTCCCAGTTCTCATTTGCTAAATCAAAAGAAATAATATTTCTACCCCTACGCGCACGATAAGTAAAAGTATCAAAATGAAGCTTCCCATTCGCATATAAAGTTTTCTGTGAAGGATCTAACATCACTTTTTGATTAGAGTCTGAAGTATTTAATTGTAATATATCCCCAGAATAAACAACACAACTCCAAGAATTAGTCTTTAGACTATATATTTTGATGCCAATAACATTTGTATCATCATCATTAATAAAAATACCCACTACCTTATAATCGTTATGGAGCTCATCATATCCAAATCCATATGTGGGAGATTTGTTCTTCATCCATCTAGTTCTAAAATCCGGCAATATCTTATGCATTCTAGTTGTTGGATTCCATAAAATCAAACTTTTCCGATAATCAGAAAGGAAAATCAATCCATTGCAACTACCCACAAATCTGATATATTTACTGACATTTTTAAAGAAATAATCCAAGTCAAAAGGCTCAATAACAGTGTCATAAAATAAAGACCTAATAAGACATTCTTTGAAGTTCCACTTAGTTCCATTGTGACCTTCAATAAATATATGGTGTGTATCTTCCTTTTTATTTGCTGATAAACGGAGATGGTTCTTGATAAATTTAGGACTAGAGATTAAATCAAGCCAAGATTTTGACACAGACCTGAATTTCAACAGACATTTCACTGGAAGCCTCAATAGGATTTCAGTGATGAGTTCTGCTGGCAGAATGGGGATGATTAAGTCTGAATCTTTCATTGAATTTGATGGAAACCGAGCTTGGTTTCTGCGCTTTGGATATCCATTGGAGGCTTCAGAGTCCATTTTTTTTTTTTTTAGAAATTTCAAATTGTGCATATACTGATATTAAGTAAGAATGGGTTTGGTTTGACTGATAAAAATTGAGATAAGATGCATTTGATCTCTAAATAATCTATTCTATTATTTGACTAAACCATTTTAGGAAAATAATAGTAAATATTAGACATGAACAAATATGGTAAGTAATTCATGTTTTTAAATTTTTTGTGTTGTTCATTGTACCTTGACATATTGATGTTAGTCATCCTAATCACATATCGTCTTACACATATATATCGGATATATATTTCTCTCATTTGTTGTTTATAACTCATAATCAACATATTGTTTAATTTATCTACATATTTATTTCGACTTGCTAAGATCGCCCTTTCCATTGTAAACTTTGTTGAATTGGCAATTTGGTACAGTAACAACAACAACATATCAGTGTGATCCCATAAGTGGATTCTGGGGAGAGTGAAATGTACGCAGACCTTACACTGCCTCATAGAGATAGAGAGGCTGTTTCCGAAAAATCCTCGTCTGAAGAGGCAATTTGGTAGAGTGATAGGAAAAAAATCTACTACAGTTAACTTCTTTTCAGTATGAGTCAACAAGTTTCTACAAGGCAATGAGGTTAGTAAAATTAACTATAAAACAGTGTGAGACATGCAATTAAGCTGCTGCTAATAAGAATCAACAGCCAACCTCGGCTTGTCGCGAATGTTGTTTGGAATCCATGTGAAACTACCTTTAGAATTGCAATACATGCAAAAGATAAGCTGATCGTGAACACAACCAACTCTTTCTTTTCCAAACTCTTTTGGTCATTCACAACCTTTTCGACGTCTAATCTGCAAAAGAAGGTCAAAGCAGAGAACAATATATCATGATCACAATCTTCCAAATATGAAACAAATTTATCAACCAGGAAGTTTTATCATCCATTTTGATTTTTACAGTTTTATCAACTAACACAATGACCATACTCGTTCCATCGCTAGTTAGGAAGAATCAAACAAGAAAGAAATTCTCTTTCTGATGAACAATATTTTAGCTTCTTGCTCAGATTCTTATTCTGTGTTATAAACAAAAAAAAAAAAAAAGAAAAAAAAACTGGTTCCTCAATAGTTTTTCAAAATAATTTCCCAGCACATGTAAGAGAAAAACAGCGCCAATAATGCCGATGAAATGAAGCTAAGTACATACCTCCCCTCGCTAAATTCAGAAGTACCCCCAGGCTCCTTATACTAATTAGCAAGGTAATGCATTGTCTGTGATATACTCGACTTAAATAGAATCATTTAGTGAAAGTAATTGAGCATCGAATTTCCTCACGGTATCCATAGTGTTTTTTGGGTGTTGTAAAAGTTTAGCAGTAGATACAACTAGCATCAAAAAGCTCCTATAACTGATATTAATCTGGTGCATATTGACACACTTTCTAATGGACTAAAGCTCTGTCTCACTGTGAGCAGAGATAAGCGAAGAGATATTAAAATATCACTTGGCCTATTGAAATGCACATTTTTTGGGCGTCTCACAACTCTCTCTCGCTTATAAAAACAAAAGTACTGATCGTCCTACATGAATTGCTTTGAAACAATAAAAGTCAAATACACCAATAGAACAACCTTTTTCTCCAAATGCGTAATGTTGTCAGGCATGAAAACACAAGTTAAATTCTCTGGTTGTTCTTTTTTAGAAAAATATTAAAATTCTCTTCAAAGATTAATTTTTTCCTGTCCATCGCCACATTTTTACTGGAACAGGAAATATAATTATGCTCAGAAAGCTTCAATCAGCTTTGCATATTAAACTAATACAAAAAGTTCCAGTTTTCTTTTTTGAGGTGTTGGAGAAACATAAGATAAAATCTAAAATGGAAACATCAAACTCCTACTGACTTCCTAAAACTTTTGAAATTCCTATAGTTTGAGGGTTTCAAGTTCTTTTAAAACTTCTATATTCAAGTTGAGATACAGCCAAACTGCAGCTACCGGGAAGACAAATCTTAAAGAAGGAATCAAGATAAACAGACGCAACTCACTCATATATTAACACAAAATCAAGTTATAGTACAAGGATACAAGTTAGTTAAGGGGGTTGCATGAGATCGACTACCTTAGCATGCGATTTGCGTTGACCAATAAATCTAACTGAGCTGAGACAGAAGCTTTCCAAGATTGAAGATCACTATTTTCTTTCTCCTGCAAGGAAAAAGAATTTGCTTTTTAGGATTGAATTCAAGCTTTCCAAGATTGAATTTGCTTTTTAGGATTGAAATGTGTGCATTAGTCTACTAATTAGCAACAAAAAAGGAAAGAGTTAGGCACACCATATTATCTTTCCATTTCAGAAGATCCTTGATCTCCAATTTGCTTTTCTCTAGGAGATCTGAAACTCGAGAAATTTCATTATCTAGCTCAGGCAGAATGTCACCTTCCCTCTTGCTCAGCTCTTTAATGTACTTCTCAAGGACAGATAAGTTCAACTCAAGTGCTCTCACTTTCTGCAGCAGTATTTTTAGGACTGCATCGCCGTGAGTTCTGCCATTTGACTGCTGCCTATGCTTTTTTATAAACTCGTAGCCATTGGCTATGGTTTGTTTTTTCCTTGTTGCATCTAAATTAAGACCTTGCCCTTCATCAAAATTTTCTACCCCCTTGTTTCCAGACTCAACCACATTTTGAACAACACCCTTTCTTTCATGGTAATCAGAACCTGAATCTGGTATAATAGACAGCAAAGCAGTTTTGTTAAGATTTTCCATTTTATCAGGAGAAGATTCAGGGGAATTCACAATAAGATCCTCAAGCATCTGCTCTATTTCATCAATACCATATACCTCGATAAAACTGATAGTACAATAAAATTCAGAACCATAATGCGTGAGTAAATTTAGCTTCAAGTATCTCAGCCATTTTGGTTCAGGTAGCTTAAAACACTGAGCATGCTTGACATTTTCAGCAACAAAAGTTCCCAGTGGATTCCATGTCTCAGTTGGATACACCAAACTCCCGGATAACTCAAATTCTTTTAGCATAGATGAATAATGCTCAAAATTTGCAATTTTGACTGCATCAACTAGAGTTTCATCTGCAAGCTCAATAACAAAGAATTTCCCTACCACAGAACAAGGGTTCCTGAGATACTTGTCATGATCCCTATTCAATACGTTGTTTGCTCCCTTCGCTTCTTTATTATGAGCCACCACTTTAGCGCCCTTGGCTGACGAGGCATAATTGTAAGATGTACCATCAGGCTCAAGCCTGTGGGTGATATTTACTAACTGACTTGCTGTGCTCCCTCTCTTTTCTTGTTTGGTAATGCTTCTGAAATCATCCAAATTTGGATAGGTCAAGTGAGTTCTTCCATTTAGTAGCTTATCTTCATTACGACGGATATGCACTACTTGTGGCTGCATTTGGCATACTAACATATTGTAACCTAAAATAGTCGAAACTGCATCCTCCAATGCACTTGTTTTCTGAAGTGAATGCTCAGGGGTTGCATTGTAACCTGTAGGACTACAAGAATCATTAATCTTAACTGATATGTTGACTTCCAATAGTACTTCAGTTTTGCTGCTCTTTCCTCCACTTTCTAGTAGCGGTTGAGTGGAGCTGTTGAACTCTATATCATTAACACTATGATTGGTCACAGTCTCAGCATACGCAAGAGAAATCCCTGCACAAAATTCCAAAATTGAGATGATACATCATTCAGAGAACTAATATATGGGCTAATATCCTATTTGCTATGCATAGATACATTATGCTCCACATGCAAAACTAGCCTCAAGCGCACTAAATATAAATTAGATACTTCAGTTTTCCAACTACAGAAATTGACATTTGGGTGAGAGATAAAGGACCAACAAACGTGAAAAGCAAAATAGTTCTGAACAAACAATGCCATAATCAGAGGGAAGAATAAGAACAGTAGAAGCTACAATAAACTTCACAGGAAAATCGAGCCTAATAAGAAAAAGGCTTACTCATGCGAGTGTTTATGCCAAACCAATAAATACATCTCATGTCTCATCTTTCTCTCTTGCAATTTACGAGGTATTGCTTATAAATCTATGAAAACAAAAACTTTTAATACTTATTCACTGTAATTTTCTTGAAGATGACTCAAAATAAACAAATGAAAACTGAAAACAAATGTAAGTCATCTCAGTTGTAACTCGTAACTAAGTTCCTCCTTGAACTAAATTAGCTAAGTTTTATTTTTTTATTTGCACCGGGTTTCCGAGTCTCTTAGAGCCCCGACTAATCCCGGGGGTGCACAGGCCCTCGGTAAGGAGTTTCCCGCAAGTGCACCATGGTTAATTCAGGTTTTACCCAGTCCGATGGCCTTCAGAAATTGTTTACACCCAGTGGGTTTCGATCGACCTTGAAAAGGAGCAAACCCCAAGGCTCAAGTCTATTACCACCAGGCCAACCCCGGAGGGTTAATTAGCTAAATTTGTAAATACTATAAATCCAAGTAAGTCTTTTTAAAGATTTAATGACAATGACTCACACGAAATATTCATTTAAGAGGACAGTCACCAAGAAAGCAACAAAGGATCCTTTTCTTTTTTACTAAACTCTGCCTGGAGCTAAATTAGCTAAATTTTTTAACAACATATGTCCCAAGTAAGTCTTTTTAAACAATTACACTAGATGTTCGTTTAAGAGGACAGCGACCAAGAAAGTAATAAAGGATCTTTTTTCTACAAAGCTCTTCCTGGAGCTAAAGTAGTTGAATTTGTAAACAACATATGCCCCCGTAAGTCTTTTCAAGCATTTAATAGAACTGCATCACACTAAATGTTCATCTAAGAGGACAGTCACCAAGAAAGCAACAACAGGTCTTTTTTCACTAACCTACTCCTGGAGCTAAACCAACTAAATTTGTAAACACCATGTGCCCAAGTACAACAACAACATACCGAGCGTAATCCCACAAATGGAGTCCGAGGTACATTATATGCAAACCTTACCCCTACCTTAGAAGGCAGAAAGCCTGTTTCCGATAGATACTCAGCTCAAGCAAGTCTTTGTAGACAACAGTCACCAAGAAAGCAACAAAGGATCTTTTTCCTACTAAGCTCTTTTAAGAACTAAATTAGCTAAATTTGTTAACACCATATGCCCAAGTTAATCTTTTTCAGCATTTAATAGAACTAAATCACACTAAAATGTTCATTTAAGAAGATAATCACCAAGAAAGTAACAAAGGGTCATCAGCATTCACATAAAAACTTAATCTTTTTTTTTGGGTATTTAGTTTTTCAAATTACTCATTATAATGAAAGAAAACGCAAATGGGTAGAAGAAATGTTACCTCCATATCCATAAACAAAGAGAGAATAGAAAATGAGAATGACACAGAAAATAGAAAAGAAGAGCCGCAAAGACAGCTGAGGTTTGGAGACTACATCGTTGTATACTACATTACGAGGTTTCTTCATCTCTTCTCAATACTAAATTTCATGATTGGGTGTCCAATTGCATAGAGTACTAAATTTTTATTGAGTTTCGATCAGAGGAAAGAGGAAGAAGATGAAGAAAAAGGGAATCTTGTTTTTGTGGTTTTTTCGCGGAGAACAAAGGCATTGAGTTCCCCAACTAGCGGAAGCCTTTTTCTTTTCTCATCACATTGAAATTTAGTCTAATCCAAAAGCGATGTTACCGATAATATCTTTAATTTGATTTTAATAATTAAAAAATAAATATCTTTTTATTCGATATTAATATAATACTTGAATACATGAAATAAAATTATAATACATTATAAATATTGATAGTGTCTAAATTAATTTACGCTTCGTCAAATTAAATATCAAAATAGATTGTGTGTTCCAAATATTGATGGTATTCAAAAAAGGATCTTATCATTTTGTAAGGATGCTTTCAATAAAACTTTTTCAATCTTTAGTCTTTAGTGGGTGTTAATTTATGATTTCTGACATTACTTGGGGCTCGAGTCCATTTCTCTCAAAAAATTATACCAACTCATCCGTACAAATATATATATATATATATATATATATATATATATATATATATATATATTTTTCTTTTTTCTTATTTTAACCTTAACATTCACTATCACTTCATTTTTTATATC
>JAPFFP010000103.1:23146529-23167153 GCA_026153255.1 Solanum medicagineum | reverse complement strand
TCGCACCTCCTGACAGGGTCATCGGTACTCCTTCTCTGCACATGTCCAAACCATCGCAGTCTCGCTTCCCTCATCTTGTATATATTATCATAAAAAAATAATTAATTAAGGTTATGAATATTATTATAAATATTATTAAAAATTATGTTAATATAAATGAATATAAAAATAGTGTGTAAAAGAGAATTTAAAGGCGAGTATTTTTTGGCTTTTACATACTTTATCCCAGGATAAGTTATCCTGAGATTCTTATTCCACCTCAAGGAGGGATAACTTATCTCAGAACTAATTGTTAATCCTGGGATAAGTTATCCCAACCTTTACAACCAAACAATGATTTGAGGACCACTTAAAAATTATTTCGCAATTAACTTTCCTTATCCGCAACACCAAACGACCCCTTACAGCTTAACGATTTTCTAGCTTTCCACATTTGCCACATAACAGAAATACTCAACCTCATTAATTCAAGAGAATCAAGGTATTGACATGTATTACGAAACAAATCACTCCATCATATCGCAAAATTAATATTCTTTTATCTAAATGTACAAGTATTTCGTGAATTGTTTGTGTTTTTAGTTATCACCTATTAGTGACGAGAACTTGTTTCTAACAGCTACCCGTAGAAAATATCGAAGAATGGTAGCAGATAAGGATGTCAAATGAGCGATTTGGATTAAAATTAAGCAAGTTAAAATGAGTAAAGTCAATAAAATCAATCGAAAAGTTAATTGAGTTAGAAATAAATTGAGCTAAAATTGCACCTCTAAGTTTATGGAAACCAAGCCTATAACATATATTTTATTGATAAATTGTCAAGCCTAGCAACTTGTATTGATAGAAAAAAGCATATCAAATGCTCGACAAGCTGCTATATTAACGGTGCATAAATTATATTTGTCAATCAAGTTTTGTTCTAGCTTTGAGATTTATTAGTTTTTTCGGATGATGAATGAATGACATCGTATTTCATCAAATTTATACATGATGCTTGAAAGTCTGTCGTATGTTATGTATCCATCCACAAGCTCGATGTGGATCTTGATGCCTTGTCGATCTCTGCTTTCACTCAGTAAGCCTGGACATTGGACTCATAGTATATCAGCAGTATTGGTCTTGTACCGTTGACACCCATCCTACATTTTGCCTCTGTGGACCGAGGAGAAAGGGGGCTCGGTGGGCGAAAAAAGATGCTATATTTGTGGAAGTAACAGAGGAATATACTATTCCATCAAAGGACCCTTTCATCCCTATAGTATATATACGTACGTAACAGTAACAATAATAATTTTGGTCATGGTAGTATAATTGTGTTTTCACCTTTTTTTCAACGTGAAAAGTTGACCGTGGCGTATGGAGAGATGAACTTGTTGGATCCTTTTTCTCGTACCCAAATTCCACGACCAGTTGGAGCGGAGACCATAATTTAGCTTTTTGGCGACCAGAAGATCTCAACTGGAATCATATTGATAAAAGATGGGGTGCATTTTCCCATATTAACTATTATTTGGAAAAACTTGAGCAATAAGAGAAGTACGAAGGGTAGGTGGTTTAGGCATTATGTTAGAGTGTTGGAGATCTAGCAAATTTTATATTCATATACACAACAATAACAATATATCAGGTGAAATTTCATGAATGAAGTTCAGAAAGAGTATATTATATGTATACCTTACCACTGTCTTCTAGAGGTAGACTGGTTGTTGCTGAAAACCCTCCGCTCGAGTACAATAAATCTAAATAACTATGAAACAAAAAAAATAATATTGAGGCAAATATAACTATTACGATGGAAACAGTAAAGTAGTGCAATAACAAAAATATCATAAAAATCATCTACGACCAAAATTAAGAAATTTAAATCTCAAAAAGTGAAAGATATCAAGGGAATTGAACAGAAGAAGCATAATATAAGGGAAATTTGGGAAAAGAAAATTAATAGGGGCAATTTAAAGATTTTCAAATTGTTACATTTCCTAAAAGTTAGTTATATCTCCCGCCAAAAGCAGTTACTTTTTCTTCTTCGTCTGTATCCGCCATGGATTTCTCTGTAACCATGATTCTGTTCATCTCCATTTTTTTCGTATACCCACAAGCTAAATCTCTCATTTACCCTCAAGATCTCATAACCCATGATTCTGTTTTCAATTTTTCGTCACTAACCCCATCTTTTCCGACCTCTTCGTCTCCAATTTTTCGTCCTGCAGCTCCTCTTGTTCCGGCTTTATTCGTTATTGGTGATTCTTCAGTTGATTGTGGTACTAATAACTTTCTGGGGACTTTTGCTCGTGCTGATAGGCTTCCTTATGGTCGTGATTTTGATACTCATCAACCTACTGGACGATTCTGCAATGGAAGAATCCCTGTCGATTATCTAGGTAATTTTGTCAATTGGGTCTGTGGGATTTGTGGAATAGTTGATGTTTTTACAATTGAGTTGTGAAATTTGTGGAAAAGATGCGATTTGTTTGGCTGGAGTTTTGAGTTTTTAGTTTTGAGATTTGAGACTTGAGACTGGTAGGTGTTTAGTGAATTGTCTGTGAGGAAAAAAATGTTGAGCTTTCAATGAAATGGTTTATGGATCTTTTTCTGTTAATTTCTGGTCTTGTTATCCTGATAAAGCTAAAAAAAATTGTACTGATTTATGGATTTCAGTGATGAATTTGTTATTATTTGTTAGTCTGAGTTTTGAGATTCAACTTTCAACGAAGCGGTGTATGGATCTTTTTCTGTTAATTTTATGTCTTGTTATCTTATTCAAGCTCAAAATTCTTGTACTGGTTTTGTGGAATTCAATGATGAATTCTTAAAAATAAAATTCTTAGGACATTTGGTTAAACATTGCTAATTTTCCATTCATTGTTTTTTGTGCATTTGATTGTATCAGCATTGCGTCTTGGGTTACCATTTGTGCCTAGTTATCTAGGGCAGGCTGGTTCGATTGAAGAGATGATTCTTGGTGTTAATTATGCTTCTGCTGGTGCTGGTATTATTTTCTCAAGCGGCTCAGAATTGGTAATAATTTCATCGTATATGGACCTATGTTGACCTGCTACAGTGTATGATTATTAGTTTTGTAGTAGTTAAACTAGATTAGTGTTTATGCAGGGTCAGCATATCTCACTTGCACAGCAAATAGAGCAAGTTACTGACACTATTCAGCAGTTTATAGTGACTATCGGTGAGGATGCAACAACTGATCTGATATCTAAGTCTTTGTTCTACATATCGATTGGAAGTAACGACTACATTCATTACTATCTTCTGAATGCATCTAATGTTCAATCTGTTTACCTGCCTTGGAGTTTCAACGAGTTTTTAGCACAGACGATAAAACAGGAGATTAAGGTGCAGTAATCTTAACACTGTCTTACATTTTGCTTTCGGATGTATTGAATCATGCAGGCCTTTACATGTAGAGTCCTAAGTTGAAAATCTCCCTATCTATCACAGCTTGGCCTATTTAGAAACTGGGAAATTTATTAGCTCCTTTTCTCCTCTTTGATGGTACTTAAAACATCAACAATGTCACTCTATGCAAGCATCTTTTTGCAAACATCTTAACGAACGTGTAGTAATGATTAGGGGGCAGTGTTCTATATGAAGTCTTAACAAACTTCTTTCTTATGCAATTGCCTTCATCGACATTTTGCTTTCGGATGTAATCAATCTTGCAGCTTTATACAGTAGTCTGTGCTTAGAGTTCTAAGTTGACAAGTCTCTCCCCATTTAGCACTGATTGAAAAGCACTTATATGGCTAAAAAAAGTTGCAGATTGGTCTATTTAGGGACTGGGAAAACATCAATAAACTCACTCTATGCAAGCATATTTTTGCAACTTTTTTGCACCTATTTTGCTCCCTCTATCATGTATTACATGTTTCAATTTCCCCTTAGGCCCCTACATCACTTCCGAGGTTATTTAGTTCAACATGCAGAAATAAGGTTGTTCTGGTTTTATATGTCACGAATACTGTTCATAGCTTTTTTTTCAGAAATTTATCTGATGTGTATATATTGGTGCGACAGAAATTGTACAATGACAAGGTAAGAAAAGTGGTTGTAATGGGACTTGCTCCATTAGGGTGTGCACCTTATTACTTGTGGCTATACAGTAGCAAGAACGGGGAGTGTGTCGAAAGCATAAATGACATGATATTGGAGTTCAACTTTGCTGTGAGATATATGGTGTCTGAACTGAATGAGGAGCTTGTTGATGCCACTATCATATTCTGTGATGCATTTGAAGGCTCAATGGACATTCTTCAGAATCATGTCCATTATGGTGAGGCGATGCATATATGATCTATAAAGAATCCATTTGACAGAACGCATCACGTGAGAAAATTAAATCTTTCTTTTTCATTTTAATTATAGGTTTCAATGTGACAGATGAGGCTTGCTGTGGTTTAGGCGAATATAAAGGCTGGATCATGTGTGTTTCCCCCGAAATGGCATGCAATAACGCCTCTGGCCACATCTGGTGGGATCAATTTCATCCAACTGATGCTGTGAACGCTGTCCTCGCTGACAACGTCTGGTCCAGCCTACATACACCTATGTGCTACCCAATGAACTTGCAGGACTTGTTAGCTCAAAGCACCAGATAGTTGTACCTAGAGACAATTCAGTTTCTTGAACATATGACCGTCGAATAAATATGTAATTCTTCTGTACTGTGAATATATGGCAACTGTATAGATGGTATATCATTCTTTTGTACTGTGAGCTTTTTCTGCCAAGTTCATTCAAAGTCATTAGTTAGAAATTTGGAGTATTTCAGCTTGAGTAGTTTCTCAAATTGGTGTCCGGTATCCACGATTGAGGCCTGACTAAATTTTGATTCACGTTGAAAAGTTTCACAATGGGGTTGAAGTGCTCCCCTAACAAAGGCAACTAAATACTCAAGTCTCACTAGATGTATCCCGTTTGACCGTTAAACATACTATAACTGTCCATACCTTTTGAATTAATAGTTAAAAAGACATCTAAGTTATCACATTTATCAAGAGATACATATCTTAACTATCTGTTGCTCTATTTACCTACCTATATTATCACTAACACACTTCGATACTGAGTTGGTGAATTATTATTCCCACTCGATTACAAGCAAGTTAGGCCAACCCAAATAAATTTAACCCTATCAAGAGAAAAAGGAAACAACAATAATAACATACCCAGTGGAGTCTGGGAAAGGTAGAATATATGCAGATCTTACCACCACCTCATAGAAGTAGAGAGGTTGTTTCCTGGAAACCCTCATCTCAAAAACCCATAAGCAAAATAAACTAGATATGGGGAAAGGAAAAATAGGGGAATAGAAAGAGCGACTATTAAGGAAAGACACATGATGGTATGCAAATACAATAAAATTAACATATCAAGACACACAAGACATAAGGGTAATGTAAATACGCTAAAAGAAAACAAATATAGGACAAATAAGAACAACATATGATGTAAAAACATCACTACTCCTACTAACTTACTATTTCACAAAGTCATATATAAAAAAGGTAATGAATAAATTAATTCAAATTTTAAATTACTTAAAATTGAACATTGAAAAAAGAAATAAAAATTATAAAGGTGAAAAAGAGACAAAGGCTGACTCAAAGCCACCCTCAACGGTCTTAAGGGAATAGAAAATTTGTACAACTTTTGGTGGAATCACCATTTTAAATTTGTAGATTTTGACAATAATTTTATTTATTTATTGCAGTTTAAATAAATTATTTGTATGACTATCTATTAACCTTCTCCCCTAATCATTGACTTCTACATCTTTGTATTTAAGGTCACATAATTTTTGTAGTAAACTAAAATCATGACATGTCTTTTTTAATCATATAAATCTTCTATTTTTTAATGTATAAACACCATATAAATATGAGCCAATAATGATAACAATGACCCCCTGTTGATGATAGTTGATAAAGCACTTCTCGACAAAACCAATTTAATATCTGAAATTTAAATTCGAAATCTTTAATCCAAACAAAAAGAATACTTAAAACTTACGATAAATGGATATAGTAATAAATCTAATATTTGAGAATTCAATAGATTATTCTAATAATAATCTATTTTATAATAATAATAATAATAATAATAATAATAATGATAATAATATCAACAATAACAACAACAGCATTGACACATTCCACGATTATTTGTTCCATTATTATCCATCTTTTAAAGTTACTCTATTTTTTTCTTTGTTATAATGTTTGGGGACAATAATAACTTTTTTATTTTAAAAAAAAAATTGAATTATATTGAAGATGAAAGGTTCATTGAATATGTCCACTTGTCGTCTTCTTTATTTTATTCTTAAAAAAAGAAACTTCCTTGTAGATTTCAAGTGACTCAAAGTTTAAAGGAGACAAAGAATGTGATGCATAATTAAGTTAAACATAAAGTAATTAAGTTAAACATAGTTATGTCTTCTTGCATTAACTAAAATAAAATGATTAAAAATGTTTAGAAAGTGCTGATTACTTTTACTGTAGATATTGGAAAAAGAACAAAAAGTATAAAAATAATAAATAAAAAGTAAAAGGGAGCATTTCTTCTAGGAGACATAAATTACAAGTATTTGTAAATTTTCAAGAGAGATTTTCTGGATTTGTAGTAATAATTTGGAACATATTCCTAGTGCCAAGGTGTTTGTTATGTCACAAATTTATCAAAAAATGACTTGATTATCAGATAATTGAACAATTACAAATAATATTTGATATTTTTTTCGTATAATAATTGAATTTTAAATTTTAAAATTTCAACTAACATGCTTTTCGTATTAAAACCAAAAAGTCACCTGTTTTAAAAGTTCTATTAGTCATTATTAAGGATTGTTGCGCTAGAGTCCATGCAGCGCCAGAATTCGTGGGCTAATATTCATAGAAAATTGTCAAAATCACTTGTTTCTATTTTCTTGGCCCATAAAATCCTACCAGACCTCTGCCAACACCGTCGGGCCACTTAGGTCTCTTGCCGGGCTTGTTGCGGACCCACTCATATGATTTTTTGGGAATATTGTACCATAGCCCCATGCAGCATGGGTCCAAGTAGCCTAGCGGCATTGGGGAAGGTTTAGTAGGATTTTATGGGTCAAATAATAGGAAAAACAAATGATTTCGGCAATTTTCTGTGGGTGTTAGCCACGGATTATACGCTGCATGGGGCTCCAGCGCAACATTCTTGATAAATTACACGAGTGGGTCCGCAACGAGCTCTGCAAGAAGCCCATGTGGCCCAGCAACATTGGGGGAGGCCTGGTAGGATTTTATAGGCGAAGGAACAGGAAACAGGTGATTTCGGCAATTTTCTATGGGCGTTAGCCCACGGATTCTGGTGCTGCATCGTGCTCCAGTACAACATTCCCAAAAAAACATACGAGTGAGTCCGCAACGAGCCCGACTAGAGGCCCAAGTGGCCCAGCGGCATTGGGGGAGGCCTAGTAGAATTTTATGGGCCAACGAATAGGAAACAAGCGATTTCGACAGTTTTTTATGGGTGTTAACCGACAGATTCTGGCGCTGCATGGGACTCCGGCGCAACGTTCCCGAAAAATTATACGAGTAGGTCCGCAATGAGCTCGGCGAGAGGTCCAGGTGGCCCGACGACGTTGGGGGAGCCCTGGTAGGATTTTATGGGCCAAAGAACAGGAAACACGCGATTTCAGCAATTTTTCTATAGGTGTTAACACACAGATTTTGGCACTACATGGGACTCTAGCGCAACAATCCTTAAAAAATCATATAAGTGGGTCCGCAACAAGCCCGGCAAGAGGCCGAGGTGGTTCGACAGTGTTGGGGGAGGCCTGGTAGGATTTTATGGGTCAAGGAACAGAAATAGACGATTTCATCAGTTTTTTGTGGGTGTTAGCCCACGGATTCTAGCGTTCCATGGGACTCCGACGCAACATTCCTGAAAAATCATATGAGCGGGGTCTGTAACGAGCCTAGCAATCAGGAGTGGGGGTCGTGAATTAGAGTAGCAGGCTAATTGGTTGGTAGAGTTAGGTGGGATGTCTGGCCTGGGGTATAGTAGGGTAGCGGGACTAGTGATGTTTTATATCATGTGTTGTCATTATTTGTCATATGTGTTAATTTTATCGTATTCACATCCTGTTATGTGCTTCTCGTTATTAGTCGCTCTTTCTGTTCCCTTTCCTTTCCGTTTCCTTTCCTTTCCTTTTTGTTATATTAGTTTATTCTGTTTATGGGTTTTTGATACCAGGGTTTCTAGGAAACAAACTCTCTACTTCTATGAGGTAGTGGTAAGGTCTGCGTACATTCTACCCTTCCAAACTCCATTTGTGAGATTCAACTGAGTATGTTGCTGTTGTTGTTGTAGGCATGCTTTGACAACTCATGATAGAGTTACTCTATGGACAGTTTCACTCTATTATTATCTTTATTTTATTCACCTTCAGTATTTACTCCCTTCGTTCATCTTTACTTGTCCACTGCACTAAAAACAGATATACTTATCCACTTATGAAATCAAGAAATAATTTTACACTCAGTTGTCAATTATATTTTTCATAACACTGTATTTATTATATTCAAAAGGTGATTTAACAAAATTACCTCTATCATTTCCTGTTTCTTAATCTCGATGTCAAAACAATAGTGAACAAAGATGTTTGAGTGACATAAGACATGGATAAATAAAGTCATAAATTGGGATAATTTTTTTTTTTTTTAATATAATGAAATGAAATATAAAGTTTTAAATAAATTGAAATAAAGCTAAGCTTTTCAATACTCTTTTATGAGTCATATAGTCAATAGCAAACAAGCAAATCTAACGGCTATAATTCCGGCTGTTCCACTCTTCACCTTCTCTCTCCCCCTTCATCGACATTTCTACTGGAAAACTTCAAAAGGCCGGCGAATAAACCGGATACTCTTTCAATTTTCCGACATGTAACCAAGTCATACAACTAAGCTCCGATATCCAATTCCGGGAAATGCAGGGAGGATAATTAAGAAAAAATAAAAAAGATCCCTCCTTTTCTTCTTTTTTCTTTTTATCAAATCTTCCATGCCATGTAGTAATATATAAGCTCTTATTCTTTGACCCATTTGCCTTTTGATTCTTTCCTACTGGTAAAGAATCCACTATCCTTGTGGAAAAGCAACAAAAGTAAAAAAATTGCCCCCTCAAGAGCCTTAGCAATCAAACTTCTCTGTGAACCCTTTTGTGCATGTTACCTGTTTGAAAAAATTCTCCAAAGAAGTGAATCGTTGAAGATTTACTTTGGTTATTGGTCTTTAAGCTCTGAGGAGTTTTGGATCAAATGTTGATTTGGGAGTTTCATTTATTGGAGTTTAGGATTCTGAAAGTTTGAATCTTTTGTTGTTGATTGCTTTGAGTTCTTTCATTTGTTTGTTGGTTTTATCTGTAGTTTTTTTTTTTTATCTATGTGGGTAAGAAAGGTAGTCTTTTGGTAAAAGGGGAATGACATTTCTGCTTTGAGGATTTAAGATTTGAGCTACCTTGTACATGGTTGATGCCCTGTTTGAGATTTTTGAACACTTATATAGTTATCAGGGAGAAGAGGGGTTCTAGAAAATCTTGAGGCCGGTCTCTAAAGCCTTGTATAATCATCACAATGTCTGCTGTTGATGTGGCTTTGAGTCCGGTCCAGGAAGAGTCTGTCCGGGCTACAAGACATATCTATGGCCCATTGGCACTTTGCACGAATGAATCGATTGTAATATATATCACTGTGGCTGGTTCTGTGATTCCAATGCGCGTGTTGGAGTCTGATTCGATTGGTGAAGTGAAACTTAAGCTTCAAACATGTAAAGGGTTTGTGGTTAAGATGCAGAAGCTAGTTTTTGGAGGTAGAGAGCTGGCAAGAAATGAATCCTTGGTCAGGGACTATGGAGTCAGTGATGGGAATGTTTTGCATATGGTCTTCAAGATATCTGATCTCCTTTTTATCACTGTTAGGACTACTTGTGGCATCGAATTTGAATTTCCTGTTGACAGGCATCAAGATATTGGGTACCTTAAGCGTACCATATTGAAGAAAGGCAAAGACTTTGGTGAGGATCTTAAGGTTCAAGAGCTTTTCTGTAATGGTGAGAAGCTTGAGGATCAGAAGCTCATTGATGATATTACTGCTGATGCAGTGATTCACTTGGTAGTTCAGAAATTTGCAAAGATTCGGGCTAAGCATGCCGAGAGTGATGTTGAACTTTCTGTTATTGCAGATAACTGGAATGAGAATACCCAAAGTCAGGATGTACATGAACCATCCGAGGAGTTCCAGTGCTTCTCCAAGAAGAAACCTGATAGAAACTCGTTATTGGAACCTTTTGTTGTTGATCCAAATATTGAACTGCCTGGATATATCTGGGACATGATCAACTCTGCATGTGATGGACTGACAAAAGGATATATTCCTATCCGATCATCCGAAGGGACTGGAGGAACGTATTTCATGCAGGATGGGTCTGGCAACAAGTATGTTGCTATTTTTAAGCCCATTGATGAGGAACCACTAGCTGTGAATAACCCTCAAGGGCTACCTTTATCAACCAATGGTGAAGGGTTGAAAAGGGGAACCCGAGTTGGAGAAGGTGCATTCAGGGAGGTTGCAGCTTTCCTACTGGACCATCCAAGGACCGGGCACCGAACATTGTCCAACTGTGAGATTGGCTTTTCCGGTGTGCCTCCTACTGTTATGGTTCAGTGTTTGCACAATACATTTCATCATCCTGATGGATTTGAGTGGTCATCTGAATACATTAAAGTTGGTTCACTGCAGTTGTTCATGAAGAATGAAGGAAATTGTGAGGATATGGGTCCAGGGATATTTCCTGTTGAGGAAGTCCATAAGATTACCGTCTTTGACATAAGAACAGCAAATGCAGATCGGCATGCTGGGAATATTCTTGTGAGCAGGGAAGGTGAAGAAGGACGAATCGTGCTTACACCAATTGACCATGGTTACTGCTTGCCTGAGAATGTAAGTCAATGATTGTGTTATTCCTTACAAATGTTGTTTGACAAATTAGATGATAAGAAATGCTACGAACTCGTGATTGCTTCATTGCGAGTAATTTTTCATTTTCACTGACTTGATTATTGCATATGGAAGTTCTTAGAACCCCAAATAAGGGTACAACTGCACAATTCCATTTCTATGCCTTGTGAATACTTCTAAGAAACTTTGAGGTGCCTAGTTTGGATGCCAAATAAATTTGTTCTAACCCTGAATGTATTGTTTGTAATGAATCAGATTTCAAGAAAGGTGTGCTTACCTGACAAAACAGAAAGTCTTATCTTTCTATTGGTTTGTCAACATTTGTACTAATTGAATATCTACTTCCTTTCAAGAGTTGCACTCACAAGTTTGTTTTCTGCAGTTTGAAGATTGCACCTTTGATTGGCTCTATTGGCCCCAAGCGCGTCAACCTTACTCTCCAGAAACTATCAAGTACATCAAATCATTGGATGCTGAACAAGACATTGACCTCCTTAAGTTTTATGGATTGGAATTGTCTGTTGAATGTGCTCGTACTCTTCGTATCTCAACCATGCTTCTGAGGAAAGGTGTAGAGAGAGGACTCATTCCCTTTCACATAGGAAGCATGATGTGCAGGGAAACCTTGAACAAGGAATCTGTTATCGAGGAAATCATTCATGATGCCCAAGATTCTATGCTTCCTGGCATGACTGAAGCTGCATTTCTTGAAACTGTCTATAAGCTCATGGATATCGAGCTTGACAAGCTAAAATATATATCTTCCTAAGGATTGTAAGCATGTATTTTCGATTCTGTTGTATGTATATAGCATTCGGTCCATATATATAAATGGACTGAATGGAGTTAGCGAAGGTGGATGACTGATCTTGTCGTTTATGGTCGGAAACCTTTTTTCCTCTCAACTTCTGCTGATGATTCTCCAAATATTATGGAGCAGAAGTTGCAATATGCAATAAATAATAATAAAACATACTGTTATTCATAAAACAGTTCTGTATCCTTTCTCTCTGAGTAAAGTGATACTGAGTTATCAAATTCCTCGTCTCAGTAAGCACAAACTAACTTATGTTTACAATAGATGAGCCTTGTCGCAATGTTGAAAGTTGCATAGATTTGAGCCACGAAAAAAAGAAATGCGAGGTGTAACGCTATATAAGTTGGCGATGTTAAAATACAATATTGCCTCTCTGTCTCCTATATTTGATGAGATGAACCTCCTTTAATGGTTGAAGGCTAAAGCGATTCTTTAAGAAAACTTCTATCTAATACTGCTTATCATGAATCAATTCATATTTTCACTCGAATCACATCAATATTATAGAAGTTTCTAGATCATGTAAATTAATAATAATAAAATAGTTTTTTTTATTAATTTATCAATCCAATTTAACCAACTACATATATTAATTAATTATCAAACATAGTTATAGTTTGAATTAATACAATCTCACACTTATGCTAATATATAAAATAGGTCAAATTACGCGAATGAGCAAACATATACTAATTAATTATCAAACATAGTTATAGTTTGAGTTAATTATGACTTGAAGCAACCATACAGTTTGACTTTTATATAATTCGCGCGATTGATGTACACGAATCAAATTGAATTATACAATAAATTATACAAATATCATGCATGAATTGTATAGCGAAATATACCAAATGTTATACAAAAATTATAAATTATATAATGAATTATACGAATATGTGCGATTAACAATTACATGCGAAAACTTTTCTAAAAAAATAATATAATAAAAGTGAAAAAGAATAAACACGATAAACTTTATCGAGGTACGTATAAACTACCCCACCACCACAACTCTTTTCCCAAAAAGAACCGAAATTACGCATACCAAATTTCAAAAAAAGAAAGAAAAAAAGAGTCCCCATTTTCACACTCTCCTTATATCACTTTATTGAATCAACAAAAAGATCATAAATCCTCTCTTAATTTTTCATCAAAAAAATGGTTAAATCTCGTAAACCTCCAAGTGGTCGTACAAATTTAGCTTCATGTATAGTTGCTACCATTTTCTTAGTTTTCATCTTCATTGTCATCTTCATCCTTTATTTCACTCTTTTCAAACCAAAATCTCCCGTTATCTCCGTCAACTCCGTCCAGCTCCCCTCTTTCTCCACCTCTAACGGCACCGTTAATTTCACCTTCTCGCAATACGTCTCCATTCAAAACCCTAACCACGATGAATTTGTTCACTATGATAGTTCTCTTCAGCTGCTCTATTCTGGTAACCAAATAGGGTTCATGTTCGTACCCGCCGGGAAAATTAATTCGGGTCGGACCCAGTATATGGCTGCTACGTTTACGGTGAAGTCGTTTCCGTTGACGCTGAATGGACAACCGGAGAGTGTGGGTGGGCCGACGATGACGGATGGGTTGACTGGGTTTCGGGTCGGGCCAAGTATGGAAGTGGAGTCGAGGTTGGAAATGGCGGGTCGGGTCAGAGTGCTCCATTATTTTACACATCATGTGGAAGCTAAAGCTGATTGTAGAATTGGTATTTCTGTGAGTGATGGATCTGTTACAGCTTTCCACTGTTAGTTTTTTTAAAAAAAAAAATAAAAAATTGGTGATGCAATTTTATTTTTTTTGGTTTAGTTTATTTTGTGTTTGGTGATGTAATTTTAGAGTAATTGTAAAAAAAAAAAATTGTTTGTTACTGTAATGTTGAAGATATTTTTATTTTTTGTCGTTCAGTGGTCGCTTATTGGGTAGAAGGTTACACGGTTAGTAGGGGTAGAACGATGTGCCATATAGTAGGTTAGTAAAAATAATTGTGTCTTTATATATTATGTTATTAATATATGTCATTCATTTGTTATTTTTATTGTCTTTATAAATTATTATTTGTTTTTTATTCTAATAATTTGGTTTCATCTCTCGTATTTTTTATCTTTATGATGATATTTTTGAGATGATGATCGAAAACATCTCTATTTTTATGATATAGTGATAAGATCTGCGTATATTTTATTCTTTTCAAATCTCACTTGTGGAATTTTACTAGTGTTGCTGTTGTCGTCTTTCAGTAGTCGGTAGTTATATCTTATTGTTATTGTATGCATAAATTTCTTTGTTCACCACATGGTATAATGAACAAGGCTATTTTTCTTTTGGTCAAAGATATCAAGTTTGAGCTTCGAATATGAAAATTTTTTTGATAAAGAACATTTTCACTCGAATGAAGTCGTATGTATGTGAGTTTTAAAATAATCGAGTTTCAATATAAGTATCGAACTCAAATGAGAAATGAAAAAGAAACCTTAATCAAAAAGATTAAAGTGGTTTGAGTTTTATGAACAGCATTAGCTGGTAAGATAATCTTTGTTTCTTTCTGTTTAAAGTTAATGATTATTGATTAGCTTTAGATTAGACTTTAGAGAGGTAAAAAATAAACATCTTGCTTAGTAATCCGTGATTGACGCATTGAAGTAATTTAATTTTTGTTTTGTTCATCTAAATTTTAATGAGTAAAATTACTCAATATTGATACAAAATATTCATATCAGGTAATTACTTTAAGAAAAAAAGCTCGTGCTTTCGAAACTGTAAATTTAAATATGATATATAGGGGTGTACAAAAATTAAACCGATCAATAAATCGAATCGATAAAAAGGTTATTGGTTTATTATTATTAGGTTATTGGTTTTAATGGTTTTGAATAAAAAGATTATTGGATTATTGGTTTTTACTGTTGAGTTATTGGGTAAACTGATGACCCAATAAAATTATAATAATTTACTATTTTACCCTTTCGTAAATATTAAATATTAGTAATTTAATAGTAATAGAACACTATAACAATACTTTGCATATTTTAATCTTTATAGTACTTAAGTGATTAGTTATCCAATTTAGTATTTTAGTTTGTAATTAACTAATTATAACTTTTGCAAGTTTGTAAACATATTTTTGTACTCTATCTATTTTATATTAATGCAAATTCTCATAACTATTCTTATCGGGTAAACCAAAAATCGAACCATTAAGGATCTAAAATCGATAAATCGAAAACCAATAAAAATTATTCTAATGGTTTCTTATTGATTTAGCATATTTAAAAATAAAAAATTAATAAATTATATCAATAATGTACAAAATCGAATCGAACTGACCAACATACGTATATTAAAATTTTCATAAATATTAAATTATTGCTATAATATATTAATTTGAAAATATTAATAAAAGTTGATAATTTTAAATTTATTTTTTATAAATTTTACTAGTGGACAGTCCATGAATAGTGTCTAGTGGGCACTCCACATTGTGTGAAAGCAAGTGAAATTATTGGTGGTGTCCCTTTCTGCAACATTTTCATTTTCTCTGTGGGGTTAGGTCTCTTGGGATTTGAGTTTGTAGGGTAATTCTTTTTCAACATTTTTCTCTATGGATCTACATAAGTGGATACTAAATACCATCCAATGCTCTTTCCGAATAATTATTTTCTTCTGTCTCAATTTACGTGAACTACATTATCAATATGGTAAATATTGATGATCTTATATCGATCTGGGATGAGAACTCTGAATTCATTATAAGGTTTTGATAATCTTCAATCGTTAAACTTAATGAGTGTGAAATAAGTTAATTTCTTTGATGCCAGTAAGATTAGTAATGTCTTTATATCTTGTGTTGTCATTGTTCGCTTTATATTTGTTACTTTCATTGTATTTATATACTATCATTTAATTTCCACTTTAGCTATTTTTCTTTTTTTTTCATATCTAGTATCTTTTGCTTATGGGCCTTAATATTTTTAAAGCGAAGATCTTCCAAAAACAGTCTCTCTATCTCTATGCAATAATAATAAAATCTGTATATATTTTATCCTCCTCAAACTCCACTTGCAAGATTCTACTAGGTATGTTATTGTTGTTGAAATAAGTTAATTTCCTCTAAATATCATGCCTTATAATTCTTGACCATCTTGCATATTGTAAGATGAACTACAAAAAATAGTTTTAACAAATTACAATAATCAATTGACGAGCTTAGTCGGCTGGAAAATTCATTGACTTTCTCTATTTCTTATTTTTGATGAAAAAGACCCGTTGACTTCTTAAGAATCATAATATTTTTTTCCGTTATTGAAATCGATTTATATTTCTTCCAATAAAATCCATTAAATTTGTGAATTCAAAAAAAAACATTCTTGGTAGCTTTAATGATACATCGCCTATTTATCATTCTCGCTCGAAAGTCCAAGCGAACACAAAATATCTAGCTCAATAAATTTCATTTCTAAGTTCTAAGAGGTGAGCCAAGTAAATGATTTGCAATAACCACCAACAAAAATCATTAAAAAAGCATAAACAATTATTAAAACATTATAAAGTAGTTGAATTTGAGAATCTTCTTGTGGATTATAATATGAACACCAACCAAAGAACAAGTCAGATCAAGACAAATAATGTTTTCTTTTCACATTAAACCTGTAAATTTCAACCAAGACTTTTTTCACACTTATAATCCCCTTGACAAAAACTTCAATACCAATTGTTCATTAGGCCAATTGAAGGATCTCCCCCTTTCTATATTTTCTTCTCTTTTTTCTCCATAACCGAGCTATCTAAATTAGCTTACACACACCTCGACTAGCTACACAGGAACAGAACTTCAATACCAACTGTTCATTAGGCCATTAAAGGATCTTCCCTTTCTATATTTTCTTCTCTTTTTTCTCAATAATCGAGCTAACTAAACCAGCTTACACACACCTTGACTAGTTCCACGGGAACAGAACTTCAATACCAATTGTTCATTAGGCCATTGAAGGATCTTCCCTTTCTATATTTCCTCCTCTTTTTTTTCTCGATAACCAAGCTACCTAAACCAGCTTTCCACGCACCTCAACTAATTCTACAGCAACAGAACTCAATGCCTTGGAGTCCAACAGACATTGTAGGCACTGAATTGGTGTTTTTTGGTGATCGTGGTGGCTATGGACTAGACGAATTGTTACGATCAACAGCTGGAGTTTTAGGTAAGGGTGTTTTCGGGACGTGTTATAAGTCAGAGTTGCAAGAGAAAAATGCAGTGGCTGTGAAAAGATTGAAGGTTGGTTGCTTGCCTGAGGAAGAATTCAGAGGAAAAATTGATGAACTAGGAAAGATAGTTCATGAAAATTTGCTTCCTCTAAGAGGATATTGTTGGCATCAGAATGAAATTCTGCTTGTATATGATTATGTCAGAATGGGAAGCTTAGCTTTCCGTTTATATGGTATGTCTCCCTCATTTCGTTTGTTTCGATATCTTTTGACTGCTATAACGAAATATTGTTATAGAGAACATATAATATAACACAACATGAACGATCGGTGGACAGTTCCACCAAAAACATGGATATGATAATGAAAGGTTGTTATAGAGGATGACTGTTATAGAGAGTTGACTAAGTCGAACCTCTCTATAGCAACGCCATATATTAATATTATGATAGTTTTTGGCTGCTACAGCAAAAGGTTGTTATAATGGACATACAATATAACAGGTATGATCGATTTCACAAGAAACATGGTTATTATAGTGAAATGTTGTTATAAAGGAGGGTTGTTGGCTGCTACAGCAAAATGTAGTTAAAGAGGGCATAATATAACATGAATAATGTATTCCACAGAAAACATGGTTGTTATAGTCAAATGTCGTTATATAGGAAGGTCGTCATAGAGATGTCTGACTTTTAACTTCGATATTCATATATAGGGAATGAAGGTATGAGCAAGGCCTCACTTACTTGGGAAGTAAGAAGTAGCATCGCCTATGGTGTTGCCCGTGCTATTGAATTTCTCCATTCCCGAGGCTTGAATTTCTGCCATGGAAACATAAGATCATCCAATGTTTTCCTCACTGATTCCTTATCGGGAATTCGTCTGTCAGAGTTTTCCATTGCACGAATTCTTTCATCCAGTACAAAACTAGAGCTCGTGGTAGGTTATCGTGCACCAGAAGTGACAAATGCTCATGAAGTCACACAAAAGTCTGATGTTTACAGCTTTGGTGTTCTGCTCTTGGAGCTATTAACTGGTAAAGCTCCACTAGATGCATTTACCAAGAACAAAGGAGTAGATTTACCTAAGTGGATCCGCTCCATGTTCCAAGAGAAGCCGATCATCGATGTTTTCGATGCCATGCTGCCTAAACATGACCAGAATAGTGCTGAGCAAATGGTCCTTTTGTTACAGCTTGCAGTTTGCTGTACTTTTCAGTATCCAAATAAAAGACCTTCAATGGCTGCAGTGACAAAACATATAAGGGATACCTGCAGGTTTCATTGATGACAGCATAATATACAACATCATGATAGTAGTAGTTTTTATCTTATCAAATGCATCTAGAAATATGACCGTTTCGGGTCCGTCTCCTCTCCATTTCCCCCAAGTTTGTTTTTTGATGTGTGTTAACTATTGCACTATGTATATCAGAATGATCATAGGGATTTTTCATAATTGATTCCTCTGCCACAAGGACTTCACTGGACAAATGGTGAAAAGAATCTCAAAAGTTGTTCCCTTGAAACGCAACATTAGCTATACCAAACAAAAATGATCTCACAAGGGATACTTCTATAATTAAAATAATATCATTATAGATCAAATGTGAAAATGAGACGGAAAGCAAAGGATATAATTTTTAAACATAACACACATACAAGAAGTAGTATGTGCACTATCTCAATTTTTAACACTCAACAGTAGGCAATAGGGTGAGGCACAGAACTGATAGATAGATTCACCAAAACATAGAAACATGAATGAATAAAACTGGAGTCGAAGGTAACAAGAGATGACAGTGCATCTGAAAAGCAACTTTAGCACACCAGTAGAAGGCACAGCTTTTAAGCTAAGAGCAAAATGTAATGTGTCGATAAGTATAAACATATCCGAGCAGGGGAACTAATTAGACAAACATACCATCCATCATGCGTAGCGGTATTTGTTTTATAACATCATTCATGTAAACTGGTGTTTCTTGGACTCTACACGTAAATCAGGTTTCCACCATTGGTGAATCCCATGAGCTTTTTTGAAGTCCGCTGGAGGAGTCAAATTAACTGTTAGATTGGCTGATGGAATAAGGTGTAATGGCTCGTCAGACTCCTTCCCCAAGAAATTCATGACAAGACCACCAAGGGAGTGTTGGGTTGCTACCTTCTCAATAACTCCTGCTCCCATTGTATCCATCTTTTCCCTGTGTTCAAAATAGCCAATGTATTCTGCACAGATAGGATCTGATGGATTCACAAACAGGCATGGCGTCCATGCAGATAATGCAGCAAATGTACTTCCAGATTGAGTATTCACATTTTTATTCTTTGCCTTTGCAGCAAAAGCAAGTCCTGCTGTTATAACACTGGTCGCAAATCTGAGTCCATGTTTCACATTTTTATCTTTAATTCTTTCAATTGGGGCCGACAAGAATGGTGGATTAAACAAAAATGCATCTAGAAATACACCAGTCTTTGCCATAGTTTTTCCAGCAAGCATTGCCATTGCAGCCCCTAAGGAATGACCAGTTAGCCAGATATTTGAGCTTCCAAACGTTGCAACCACATGTCGAACAGCTTGAATGGCCGTCTCAAAGCGAGAAGTCTGATGAAGTCCGTTCCTGATTATGTGAACATCCAATTGTAAATCTCGTGTAAATGCATCACCTTTGGTTAAGGTCCCACGGAAAGCAATAATAAATCGTGGGCATTTATCTTTGGAACCACCACGATAAGATTCTAAGGGTGCAAATTTATATATAGCACCAAAAATGCAGGAATCAGCATCATCAACAAGCACACGATATAACTCAAATTGGAAATGTTTCCACCATGGAGGAGCAAGAGCTTGACTTCCCTTCCGTTTTTCTTGCTTGTCACGCTCTAGGATGTAGACTCCCTGAACCAAACTGGCAGCCACAGATCGTCGATGAGCAAAATTTTCCCTGCATTGGGTAGCAAAAAAAAAAAAATTACTCGTAACTGTATGTAAAATGGCTCGACACTTCCAGATTTCAAGCAAGAAAGTGTCAGGCAGCAAGAGAGTGAGTAGTCTTGCCCAAACAATAACGTTAAGCTTCATAGTTTGAAAAAGCTAAGAAATGAATGCATATAGTTTCAAGGTAATATAAGCATCTTTGTTTCTTTGTTTCTTGTGTCTATTTTGTTTTTTGGGTGAAAGATCAAGGAAACTTATTTCCAGAAGAGAACCCGGCATAACCTCATTCTATTAGCACGACATCATGCTAATTTAGGCACTTGCACGCATGACATCTACAAATCAAAGATAACTTGGCTTTCTCTCTCTATCTTCATGCATGCATGTCTTTTCCAGAGGGTACTGCCAAGGGGACAAATAATGTATTAATAGTAGTGTGACCAGAGTATGGGGTAAGTGTTATGGTCATGTTCATCCTTGGTAGCCGATAGGGTGCAAGGTATATTAGGGGGACTTACACAACTGTTGTAAAGTGATCTAAAATCTTGGAGGCGTTCTTATCACTTGGTAGATCCAGGGTATAGAGGCAAATCATCCCCCCGTCCCAAACCTACTTATCCTTCGGTCAAGCAAAAGTAGTGCAGGTTCTCATTC
>JAPFFP010000103.1:23133916-23145150 GCA_026153255.1 Solanum medicagineum | reverse complement strand
CCTGCTATTACACACTTATGAGTTATACAAAGAATAATTTATACCTAATTTCACATTCATGTTTGAGTTTATCTCCTAGGGTTCAAATTCCAGTATCTTCAGCATTTTTCTGTTTAGCTAATCATCTGTAAACACTAGTTTAACCTTGCCATCAAAAGTACCACTGAGAAAGAAGTGAATAACTAAACCAAGTTCACCAACTTCATCTGTGGTATGAACCAAATGACGAATTAGAAAAAGAATAACATAAGATTCTCAAAGTTGGTGAGATAAGAATTTGTGCCTAAAGATACGACTATTTGTGGAAATGATTTCAGTAGGGGGTGAGGAAGGGGGCATTCATACAGCCGATCCCAACTTGTCTGAGATGAGGGATAGTTATTGTTTGTTGGAGAGACATTGCAATCATCCATCACTGATTTTACTTGATTGATAGCCATAATCTAATACAACAACATACCAGCATAATCCAACAAAATGAAGCTTGGGTAGGATAGACTATACATAGACCCTACCCCTACCTTAAAAGGTAGAGAGGTTGTTTTCGATGGACCGTCAGCTCAAGTCAAAGCAGGTCAGAAAAGGAAATAACGGAAGTTAAGAAAGCATGACAAAGCAAGACAAAGCATTCTATAAAAAGCACATGAAACATTATCAAATAAATGGATCACAAACCAAAACTCTAAATAGTCCAATGTAACATCTATATACCAACTCACAAATGAGGGATTAGCCTAATGTTAAGGAGCCTCTATCTCAAACCATAAAGTTGGGATTCGAGTCACCAAAGAGCAAGTTGGAACACATCAAGATAGCAACTTTTTTTACCCTGATCACCATTGTGTTCATGCCAGCTTTCGCACCTCGACTAATTTCACGAGATACTTCCAACCTCTCCCACCAACAACAATATCAGATGACTATGTCCACCAAGGCTAGGACACTAAATAGCAACATTTTTATTACAAGCAAAAGCCATGCATAGCAAGAACATTCTAACCCTACAGAAATCAAACTAGAACATCAGCATAGTAATAAACTTAAAACACTTGATTCAAATCAATTTAGGTCAGTCAAAAACTAAAACTAAAAATGCCACCACCCCAAACATAAAAAGAGAAAAAAGATACAATCTTTACAACAAAATCGGCAGAAACATTACAAAGATTGAATCTTTTAGTGAAATGTCATAAGGGTTATTCGAGATCCAACCTTTGAAGTGGTGACAATGTCCTTGCTGGTAGCCATTTCCCAAAATTTTCAAGAACCCACCTTTCAAAAAGAGGTGGACGATGATGTTCGACAGTCCTTTTCGATTTCACAACAATTGATGCTTTTGTCTTCTTTCCTCAACAAAGACGCTAAATTGAGGTTTCTCCTTTATTGTTTTCTTTTCTATTTTTATTTCCCTTTTTTTTTTTTGGTTAAAATATTCTTTTCTCTTCCTTCATCTTTCAAGACGTGTGCACAAATAGCCTCTGGAGCACCGCTATTAAAAAAACATTTTTTTAAAAAAAAATTTTGCTCGGTCTTCGAAGTTTATATTGAAACTTTCATCATCAACAACATACTCCAGTGCCTCAAAAGGTTCTCGCTCATTGCAGGGTGAGGTTTATATTGAAACTTTGATTAATATAAATTGTGCATTGTATAATCTATTTGAGAGTGACATTTGAACAAAAAATTTTCAATTTCAAGGCTGTCTCAATTTTTTATAATAAAAGATGAAACATTTTTATTACTGCACCGCAGCTCATGTTAACTATTATAAGAATAATTAAAGAGCTTATAAAAAAATTACTCATAAATATTTACCCACTTTATAATTAAGTTTAGATTTCTTTAAAAACAACAATCAATGAATAATTATTACTCCAAGGGGTAGGTATAGGGTGGATGGGAGTAGTGTTAGTAATTATAAGTCGGCAAAATTCAAATTCTTATCGAGAGATCGAAAGTAAAAAATGATTTATATGACTAAAGTTAAAATTTTTAATTTTTAGAGCTTCAGAAATTAAGTTTGAATATATGAAATTTGAAATAAAAACTTTTGAATATATAATTTTAATTCATTGAAATTAACCGTAAATTAAATATTCGGAGTTGATAACATCAAACTTCACACATTTGAGCGTGACATTAAAGTTGACAATTCTCAATTTTCAATGAGTAAACCATATATAGTAAATGGTGATATTTTTTTATCATAAATTAAATAACATAATCATAAATAAATTTAACCATCATTAACGAAATTTTTGAGTTCACCATTGCCTATTTCAAACTCATATTTGAAATTCTGAAACTTTTAATTCAGAAGGTTTGACCTTAAATATTACAAATTAAATTTTAAACGTTCCATATCTACCACTCACATATATTTAAAAGTCTAGTAAATGGCCAAAGCCCAAAGGCTTTTATTATGAGCAAATTTCATAAATGATAAATATATAATGCCTAAATATGCTATACAGCTATAGTTTGGATAATTAAATTTCGTAATTATAGTTATATCAGTATTTGTATAATTCACGCAATATTTGTTTACGTTTGTATGATTTGCTATACAATTCGCAACTTTGTATAACGTTTGTATATTTCGCTATACAATTCATGCACAAAGTTTGTGTAATTTGATACTCAATTCATAGTGCTTGTATATTTTGGTATTCAATTTGATTCGCGCATAACTTTTGTATAATCGCGCACAACGTTTATATAAATCGCGCAAATTATATAAAACTCAAATTGTAATTATAGCTAGATGTTTGTTGCAAGTTGTAATTAATTCAAACTATAGTTATGTTAGCTAATTAACTAGTATATTTTTACTTATCTGCTTAATTTTTTTCCCTTTTTAAAAAAATAAGATATTGCTTCAACTTTTTTTAGGGGAATAATGGGCCCATTATTGGTTAAGGCTTGAAGTTACCTCGTTGGACCAAATAGAAGTTAGGCCCATATGGTCCCAAGAAAAAAATAGAAACTTTCAAGTGACCATATGGCCCAATAATTAATGGACGGTATAACTAATTCATTTGCTCAAAATATTTCCTATGCATAACAATATTTGATTTTGAACATGAAGTAACTAATAAAGTTGTCGTCGTATGATCTCCAGATTATAAGTTGAGCGATATAAATGACCTTTTGCAGAAGTATAATATACAATTGTATACGTAATAGATTTTTGGGTTTCGATCATTTTCGAACTCTGCACATAGTTACACATTTTAATTGCTTTCAATTAGTATTCATTGCTGAGTAATTATTTGCTATCTGACCGAAAAAAATGGTCCAAAAGCTTTCTCTCTCTTAGCATGTTATTAGATGAGATCACTGGGGTCGACCGTAACATATAATGATGTCGAAAGAGTGATTGGCATGATATATAGTTAACAAATTGGAAATTATGGGACTTTTTTGGCCTTTTAGCTAAATTTAGACAAGTGTTAAGTCATAATAATTCAGTTATACTAAATTAACTTATATGCCTCTCTTTCCTTATTTTGTTTTTTTAGTCACTTTTTGGATTTAACACCGTCCATTATTCGAGATATATTGTTCCGATTAATCTTGATTATATTTATAATTTCTAGTTTAAAATAGAAGATATATTCATCCTGATATATTTTTTGTGATTTTTTTACGGTATACTAAACAATGTGAATGTATAATATGTCTGATCAAATTTTTAAAAAGTCGATAGCACTTATTTACTCCTTGAAATATTTTACAATGACCTTATTTGTGTCTTTCTACCGAGAAAAGTGTTTGTTTTGGGATATTGGTCAAGCACGAATGATTGTTTTAATATCGATATAAGTAATTTTAAATATTCAATTGCTATCTTTTTTAAGAAAAAGTACTTGTGTATGAGAAGATAAAATAATTCTTGGAATATTCAAATGGCATATGTTGAATGTTGTAACTATTACAACCGACAGATAAATCACATATTACATGTGAGCTACTCTTTTTGTTTCAAATTAATAAAAATTTTTAGACTGATTTTAATGTTCAAAAAATTTGAATTCAAAGTTCAACGTGAATGTTTGAAATTTTTTCTATATTTATCCTTTTATTTATTGAACTTTTATATTTTCTAAAAAATAAATTACATTATATATTTATGATTTTATGAACAATAGTAAAAAAATGGTGTAAATTTTATAATAAAATCTTTTAGTTTATTCAACCTGAACAATTAATAGGGGGTAAGCAAAATTGTGGTTCCAACAAGAATTCAAAATGTGTGACTTTGTCATGCATTATTGTTTGCAAATCATACAGAAGAGTAAATCATTTTAGTCAAAAAACGAATACATCAGCTCAGTACACCAACTCAATCACCTTATAGATTGTGCATGTTAGTGCTTTTTTTGGAATACTACATTTGTTGCACCAAACTCAACTTACAAAGAAGAACCAAATAGGATCCAATCCACAGAATACACCAGCTCAGTACACCAACTCAATCACCTTATAGATTGCGCATGTCAGTGCTCCTTTTAGAATACTACATTTGTTACACCAAACTCAACTTACTAAGAAGAACCAAATAGGATTCAATCTGCAATCGCTCTTCAACCATAATATAAAACAATATAAGTAAAGAACGATTCATTTCAATATCTCTATCGATCAACCACACCTCAACCCCAAACAAATTAGAGTCAAAGACGATTTTGTGCACTAAAACAAGAAGATTCAAATGCTGATAGTGTTATTATTTTACAAATAAGAGAAATGAAATACTAGTATATGCTTAAATTGAAGAGGCTATTATTCATCAACTTTCTTAAATTTCCTTTTTTCTTTAAATCTAACTACTGACTCATAGAAAACTCCAATTACATTCTGAAACTTATAGTTAGACCATATGAACATTATAACTCCCTCTGATAACCCCTAGAACTATACGATTGAATCGTCCAATCGAAGACTATGGATTCCATAAACGACGTGACAACAGGAATGAAGCGACTATGACGATATTATGCAGTTGAAGTAGGCTTCAGTGACAGTTATTAGATTCTGGAGTTCCTTCATAGCCATAGGGATTCTTCTTAGCCCAGTTCCACTGATCCCTGCACATCTCCTCGATGCCATATTTCGCTCTGAAAGTAACAGAAGCCGGAGTGTTTAGAGGCGAATTCAAAATTTAAAGGTAGTATGTGTCTATTGAAGCGTTAGAATCTCGAAAAGCATGACTTACTTCCACTTCAGCTCGCGTTCTGCTTTCTCCGTAGCAGCATATACAATTTCAGCATCTCCAGGGCGTCGACCAGACATAACCATTGGAATTTTCTGGAAAGGAGTGAGTAAAGAAATAGGTAAGTAATGCAACACTTAACATTCATAAGGCCCTTTACAAATAGAAAGTTCAAGAATTAGCAAGAGCCTTTGTCCACTAGGATGTAGAAAACGAAAAATGAATGTCATTCGGCGATGAGATGGGAAAGAGCTAGCATATCTGTACTGGTGGGAGCAGCAGGTACTCAACGGATTACTCTAGGTATGCCAACAAAAGAGCTAGCACTGTGATTTATTTTTTCCTCCATCATCGAGAGGAATGATAAGTAACAATATACCCGTTTTTCAGTTTTAAAATCGAATTGAATTCTTCGTTTTTACAAAAACTTTAGAAAAAAAAATAGGAGTAAGCTCACCACACAACCAAATGACAAGCATGCCATATAGGAAAAGTAAACTAAAAGATCTGGGAGTGTGCATTACTGTCGAAAACAATCACAATCACAATATAAAGCTCACAAAGGTGGACGCAACGACACATCAAGGAGGAAGGCAATTGAAATCTACCTTTCCTGATGCCTTCTCAAATGCAGCCACCATTTCCAAGACTGAAGTTCCTTTTCCAGTTCCCAAGTTGTACACTTCACAGCCTAAAAGGATCAATCAAAATCACCAAAAACAACTGTAAAAATGAGCCAGCGGAGAACAATACCACAAATATCACAATAGAAAACGTATAAACAATAGCAAGTACATACCTATGGAAGGATCAGATAGTTTCTGCAAGGCAGCTATGTGTCCGTCTGCTAAATCCACAACATGAATGTAATCACGGACCTGAAAAATATCACAACATTATTAGTCTCCGAGGAAAATCTCATAGAAAGGACAGCTTTTTGTCACGTTCAGCCAAACTACAGTATGCTTGACGTCATAAAACATAACTTTCGTCATGTAAAACACACAACGGAGGAAGTTAAAATGTTTCCAACACATGCAAAGATTTTCTATAGAAAATCTAGTCATACCCCTGTACCATCCTTGGTTGCATAATCAGTTCCATAAACTTTCAGCTCTTTTCTTCTGCCAACAGCAACTTGTTGAACAAATGGCATAAGGTTGTTCGGATATCCTCTTGGATCCTCACCAATTCTGCCACTTGGATGAGCACCAACAGGATTAAAGTACCGGAGCAATATGATTTTCCATTCAGAGTCCGCGTGTTGTAAATCACGGCATATTTCTTCAATGATGAGCTGACAATTGAGACTTGTTAGATCATGCACAGATAGAATACACCGACAATTTTGGACTTCAACAAATTGAGCGCTACAAATTCAAGCCGAAATAATTTGACAGTACCTTTGTCCGTCCATAAGGATTTGCAGCATTCAGGGGGAATTCCTCAGTACAAGGAACCTTTTTTGGCCAACCATAAACAGTAGCTGATGATGAAAACACAAGCTGGAGAAGCAGAGAAGGAAACCAGTTAAAACAATGATTTACAAGAAAAGAGACGCATCATAAAAGTTCACCAAAGTGTGAGGAATACCCTTTTGCATCCATGAGCTGCCATGACTTCCAAGAGTGTGATTGTTCCAATGAGGTTGTTGTTATAGTACAGCAGAGGTTTCTCGACACTTTCACCAACCGCTTTTAGTCCAGCAAAATGGATAACAGCATCAAATCTGCATTGAAAAACATAATTCACGGCAAAGCAATGTATATTCTTCAAAGCTTAGTTTCATCTGAAATAGTCCATAATTCAAGCACTACGCGGTAAATAAACCATCATCAGGGTGTACAGCATAACTACATTACATTCAATACTAAGTAATTAGAAGAAAAAATTGTCTTTTGAAACCATTAACACAGTTTTTTTGTTAGAACTTACTTGTTAGACCTGAAAATCTGCTCAATTGCCGGCTTATCACGTAGATCCACCTATAGTATCAAGACAAAACGATAGAATTTAGCCACCAACTCAAAGGAAGTAAAAAAAGAGTAACAAGAAATCAGGCTTAATCCTTATAAAAGAACTACTACACAGGAGAACTATCATTACATGACAAGTAAATCCATCAAAAGCAAATGTGTCCATAGAAGTAAATTTAACTGTGGCCAATAATTATTAACATCAAATTCAATAGATTACTGAGACTAATGTCCATCAAAATTACTGATATACATGGAAAGAAAAAAACAGTTTTGACAGTTTGTCTATACACTACAACAAGAAAGTTTATACTTCACCAAAATATTTGTTAAATGGAGAGAGAAACACATGATAGACCAGAAATAATCATTTCAAGAAAAAAAAAACAAAGAGTACAGATATTGACCACATAGCAACAGTAAGATTTCAAATAGTTGGAAAAAATCAATCTTTTTTGTTTTGAAAAAAAAAAAAGCAGCAAAAACTCAAATTCATACATTTCCACCTTATCCACAAAACCCAAACAGTTCTCAAAAAGTGGAAAATAAAAGAGAAAGAGAGGCCCCCATGAAAAGGAAAAACGGAAAAAGGGAATATACCAGAAATAACTATTCTACCTATGCACATGGCATACAATTCAACAATGAAATAAGAACACAGAGATTGACCACACAAATCCAATCTTTGAAAACCCAAAACTCAATATAATACAACAAATACACAAAATCATACAATTCCTGAAACTATGATTCTATTCAGAAAAAGAAATAAGGTTCAGAGATTGACCCCCTAGCAACAGCATACTCATTCAAAAAACTGGAAGAACTCCATAAAAATACACTGAAAAAGACAACCCAAAACTCAAATTCATACAATTCCAGAAAAAACATGCTTTTGTTTAAGAGATTGACCACATAACAACATTATACTGATTCAAAAAACTGGAAAAACTCCACAAAATCCAATCTTTACACTAAAAAGGAAAACCCAAAACTCAAATTCATACAATTCCAGAAACAAACATTCTTTTGTTTCAGAGCTGACCACATAACAATAGCATACTGATTCAAGAAACTGGAAAAATCCATAAAAATCCAATCTTTACACAACAACAACAAAAATCCATAAAAGTCCAATCTTCACACTACAACAACAACATATGGAATCCCGTAAGTGGGGTCGAACATGTACGCAAACCTTACCACTGACTCACAGAGATACAGTGGGTTTCCAGGAGACGCTCGTCTCAAAATCGAATCTTTACACTAAAAATGAAAACCCAAAACTCAAAATTCAGACAATTCCCCATTTCTCCCAAACCCCACACCCAATTCTCCATCCACAAACAAAAAAACAAGACCCCACGTAAAGGAAAAACAGAAAAAAGAAATATACCTTGTGAAAAGTGAGATTAGAGCCCTTTTCACCAGCAATTTCTTTAACCCTTTTCACAGCAATTTCAGAAGAATTGTCCAAATTATCAAACACCACAATCTTATACCCACCAAGCAACAATTGCAACACTGTGTGACTCCCAATATACCCTGCTCCCCCTGTCACAAGTATGTTCTTCGACATGGTGTAGTAGTACTATACACAATAAAAAAATAAAAATAAAAAAGTAAACCCCAATTTTATATAACAAAGATTTGGGTTTTGGTGAAAAAGAATCCAAAAATCAAGAAAAAAATCTGATCTTTTTTGGTTATTGACAAGTTTGAAACAAAGACTCCTAAGTCCAACCTTTTATAGGTGTATAAAGTGAAGAAAAACACAGTTATGGCTAGGGGAAAAAAAAAAAGAAAAATTGAAACGTTTGGCTTTTTACTTAATTGGGTCGAAAGAATTTTCAAGAGTTTTTAAGAGGGAGGCAAAGAAGATGGAGAAGAAGAAAATGGACACGTGTAGTGTAGGTCAAATGGTGGCTTTGAGAAATTTCAAGAATTTTTTTTTTTTCATAAACTCAAAAACAGAAAAAAATGGAGTGGGCTTTATTTTTGAGATGAGTTCTCGTGGAAATAGTCTCTCGATCTTTTTATGAGATAGTGATAAAGTCTTTATATATTTTATTTTTTTTAGACTTTACTTATAAAATTTTATTATTATTTTTATAGAGCAATTATTTAGACATAATTACATAAATATCAAATTCTTAATAAATTTGATTTTCTATTCGAATATTGTTGTTCCAATAAAATTTAAAGCAATTAATCATAAGGTCGTACAAAGTGATAAAAGTATTATTTATTCAAAAGTTAGTTTTTCTTAAATAAGAGATTTTAAATTTTGAATACGACTCACATTGATTGAGTAATATTTTAATAAAAGAACTTTCAAGATCATTTAAGTCATCGAATAAATTTTTTTGTCCAATTAAGAGACTTTAATTTTGCATACAATAGCATTATTAAGAAATACTTTAATACTTTCTCCATCTATTTCTACTAAATTATTATATTAAAAAATATGTGTCCAAATATTTATTTATTTTATTAAATTAAGAGATAATTTTTATACTTAATTTATAATTCATTCTTATTATTAGTCATAATTATTTTTCTACTATATTTATCAAAACATGACGTTATGTATTCAATGATAATTTGATAAGATCACTCTTATTATTTAATTTTTCTTATTTTCTATCAAATTAATAACAAATAATTATTATTAAATAAAACAATTAAAATTTAAATTTAATTATATCAGGGCAGATCCAAGACAAAGTTATATACAGTCACAATCGTACCTTCAAACTTCCGTAAATAAATTGACTCGGTCAGATAATGCGAGCATCTTTCATCAACTATCCAATCGATTCTGTCTTTACTGCTCGAGGTAGACGCTGGCCATCTTGACGAAGTAAATATAAATATCGAATATAGTTAAATATAGGTGATCGTGTTTTGACTAAATAAGGACTTTCTAGATTCTAGATTCTAGATTCTCATATATGCTCCACAACATCTTTTTTCTAAGACTGTAAACTCATGATTAACCCCAATATCCAAAGAAGAATATTCAATATTTTATAGTGTATATTTTATTCCATTTGTGTCAGCTTTTTAATGCAAAAGGAATTAAAAAAATAAGGAATTTGAAATAATCTTAATTTTCTACTTACTAAAAATTTGAATATAATAGAAGTTGCAAGGAATATAAAAGAGATTTCATCAATTTAGATTTGTATCATTTTAAAAAATCCTTCTTATCAATTTAATTTAAGATCTTTAGTTAAATGTAAAATAATTTTAATACATATTATCACAATTGTTGATATTTTTTTTAAAATAAATTATATAACGTGAATCTAAAATTAATCGGAGAGAAAAAATTAGGTAATGACTATGTTTTTTAACTGAAAAACAAAAGGAAACGATTCGTGCTATTGATCTTAGCTTTACTAATTGTCCAAGGTAATTAATTAAATATTTGTCTTTATTGTTATAGGTAATTAATTAATTAATTAAATATTTGTCTTTATTGTTATTTTGGTTTTTCTGTAACATGATTTATTTTACCTTGGGAGTCGTGAAAATTTATAAACTTTGTTGTCCAGTCTTAGAATATTAACTTTCTGTTAGCAGTTCTGTTGGATCATATTTTTAATTTTGTAGCCAAATATAAAAAATAGTAAAATACATTCTATGTGTTGATTTTCGAGGGGTATGTTTCATTCTGTTATTTGCTTCTAGAATTATCTTTTTGATAAGGTTTTTGTTTTTATTTTTTTTTAATATCAAGATTTAAAAGAATTTACAAATATTTTCAAATATATATCATATATTAATTAATTTACAATAAATATGATCCTCTTTTATTTACATAAAAAAAGCTTAAAATCGTAGAAAGTATATATTAACTATATAATACAAATTACTTATATATACGATATACACTAAATACATATTATGATATATTTAAAAATTAAATATAATTTAATTATATAAAAAATATCCACCAGTCACCCCGACCTAATTCATGATAAGCCCACCAACTTCCTGGCAAAATGCCTACGGTTAAAAACCACCGACATGTCAAG